>JADBJO010001293.1:322500-325000 GCA_016801955.1 Conus betulinus
TCTCTCCCTACTCTCTGTTTTGTGTTTCTATGTCTATTATCTCTCTCTTTATCTGTATCATCTGCTCTCTCTCTCATATCCTCTCTCCCTCCCTAACGCCGTCCACTGTCTTATGATGCCTCCAGTAGTAGTCTCTTATCTCTATGCCTCTTCTCTCTCTCTCTCTCTCTCTCCTCTCTCTCTCTCACTGTCTGCTGTCTGTCTGTCTCTCTCTCTGTTCTCTGTCTCACCTCTATCTCCACTCTCTCTTTCTTTCTCTATCACTTTCTCTCCCTCTGTTTCTCTGTCTCCTTCTCTGTTTCTCTCTATCTTTCTTTCTCTCTCTCTATCTACTCTCTCTCTCTCTTATCCGATCTCTATCTCACACCTCTATCTCTCCATTTGGTCTTAAAAATCTCTCTATATCCGCTGTCTCTCACTCCAGTTATCGTCTTCCACCCTCCTCTCTCTCTCTCTCTCTCTCTCTGTCTCTCTTCTCCGTCGCCCCTCTCTCTCTCTCTACCTCATCTCTCTTCTCTGTCTAAGCGCGCGCGAGCGCCCCCTCTATCCTTTTACCTCCCGCTCGTGTAAGCGCGTGTGTGTGTGTGTGTGTGTGTACGGGCCGTATAATAAATGTTAAACAGGGTAATTTCCCGGTAACCAGGTTCCGGTAACTACGCGTACAGTGGCGGCAAAAGCCAGATTAGCAGAGCAGAATGGAGAAATGATCGTGAGACCTTTCCTGCGCCTCCACACCCCCCTCTCAAACACGTCACTTACAGGATAGGAGACAACTGGACAACCCTCGGTAAATCTTTTTGTCAGGAATGGGTTTGATGGTCACTATCACAGACTGATATGAACAGGGGATGTGTTCACACACCACACACGCACAAGCACACGCGCAGGCAACACACACACACACCACACACACACACACACCAAACACACACACACACAATACACACAAACACACACACACACACACACCAACACACACACACAACACACACACACACACACACGCTCTCTCTCTCTCTCTCTCTCTCTCTCTCTCTCTCTCTCTCTCTGGTTCAGTCGAGCGTTGCTGGGCCTGTCGGCTTTGGGGTCTGGCCATAGTGATTCATAAACATTAAGGCATGGGAATTCCATGTCCTCGGGGTATCTGTGTTTAGTAGTCCAGACTGGGAAGGTCTTAGTTGAAGGCTAGACTTCTCTGGAGCGTCTTTTTAAATTTGTATTCAAAAACCCAAAAATCGGGTGTGAAATCTCTGCCCTTTTTAGAATTTGTACTCAATTCTGCGCCAAGACCTTATCCCTCGTCGGTGTTGTGAAACGTGTATGAAGAACTTTTCTCTAACCCCTAAACACTACCCCTTATCACCTTCCATTCACATTGTCGTTGAGGGAAGAATTTGTGTCACTCTTCTGCGCTCAGCCTTATCCCTCGTCGGTGTGTTTGTGAACAGCAGGTGGCCTGTGTATGTCGAGTGTCTTCGCCTTTAAACTTTCTCTAACATCTCGCAGTCAGCCACTGTCATTTCTAACGATCTTAATATTCTTGTGTTCTTCTTCATAGGATCACAAACATACCGAACTGAACGTTCGCACCTTCACGCTAATTCGCTTTCAGCATTGCAGTCTGTGTTCGAGGGAATGAAGGGATATCTCCAATCTCTCTGAGAACTCTCTCTCTCTCTCTCTCTCTCTCTCTCTCTTACAAACACCCTCTCTCTCTCTCTCTTCCTTCTTCTTCTTCTTCTTCTTCTTCTCTTCAGCAGTTACGTGGCCTGTTGTGGGAACTGTCACCCCAGAATGTATATGTCGGTCTTCGCAGGTGTAACGCTGGCTAAATTAGACGGGGGGATATGTGCACACGCTAAATAGAAACCTTAGCCCAGAAGTCAGCCACGCGTTCACTTTTAATGTAACCGTCCACACAGAATAATTCCTTGTGTAACACAAGTGAACCAGAAATTTGGCAATCCCAAAACATCCCGAAAACACTTCCCACGTCGTCGCACAAGTGTAAAAATGCAGTGTTGTGGATATTACGAGCCATTGACCTTCTTCTTGGAACGGTTGAACCAGTTTGTTCAGGGATACCGCCAATACAGCGAACTGAGAAGAGTAAGTTGAAAAAAAAAAAAGTTAGGTACGTATTCCACACGTGATGAAAGCTTAACTACCAGATATGTAATACTTGCTAACGGTGGTGGATGTTCCCATGTGAAACAAGTGAGGTGGGATGCTTTGAACTAATGTAAAACACGTGGAAGAAAATGCTTCCCGGTGTAACACACGTGAACCAGAAAGACAACAATGTAACACACGTGAACCAGAAGAAATTCGCAATGTAAAACACACGTGAACCAGAAACTTCCTAATGTTAACACACGTGAACCAGAAATTTGCAATGTTAAACACACGTGAGCCAGAAACTTCCCAATGTAACACACGTGAACCAGAAAAACTCCTAGTGTACAAACACACGTGAACCAGAAACTTCCCAATGTTAACA
>JADBJO010001293.1:327500-347500 GCA_016801955.1 Conus betulinus
TAAAACGCAGTTTCTTACCGAGCAAAGATGGGAGATGAAATGAACATGTGATAGTAAATCCAGAATTCAGACAGACCAGAAATAGATATTTATGGTCAGATATTACCCAGGAATGCATGAGTTTATCATTTTTGGTGAACTGAGCAAACGAGGCAGCATTTAAGCAGCAAACAAACCACCGTTCCTTGTTTCAGTGACAAATCCGTTCGAAAACTATGAATATATCGTAAATTTCATACTGTTGACAAAATGGTACCCAACAGGCGTTTATCATGGGAATGGAAAGTATGAAACGGATGCTGAAATACAATGCCACGCTGTTTACGTCACATCAACATTTGATGTGAAGTTCGACAATGACACATTGTGAAATAAACGGGCAATCTGCCAGTGAAGGAAAGATCGATTTGGCTTCATGCGTCTGACTGACCTCATCACTGACCACAAATGCTCACCCTGGAGACTGCAGAATGAGAGCCTCTTAAGGCTTGACAAGACTGACCCTGCTGCAGATGTCCATTGCGTAACACGCCAGACTGAGCAGAGGTGATCCAGGTGCGATTGCTAGCGATGTGTGTGTGGTGCTAGCGTGTGTGTGTGTGTGTGTGTGTGTGTGTGTGTGTGTGTGTGTGTGAGAGAGAGAGAGAGAGAGAGAGAGAGAGAGAGACAGAGAGACAGAGAGACAGAGAGGGGACAGAGATAAACAGACAGCAGACAGAGGGGCGGGAGGATGGACGAGAGACTGGGGGAAAAACGGGGTGATGAAGACGGGAAAGGTGAAAAAATGTGGAAGGCGGTTTGCTCGGGTGTTGAAGGGCAGTTGAACTGACTGCTCAGAAGTGAGACGTAAGATTGACTGCACTACCTCCTTTGCCTGTCGATGTGTTACAGTGACCCTTATATACACGCTCATGGTCTAACATGAATGTGAACATTCCAGTGAGACATTACTGTCTAAATCGCTGTCTTTTCCTCCTCCTCCTCCTCCTCCTCTCCTTCTCATCATTCTTCTTTCTTCTTCTTCTTCTTCTTCTTCTTCTCTTTTGTTTTTTATCTTTGCTTGATTGTTTTGTTAGTATCGTTAGGGATCACCCCCGAAATTCGGCATTATTCATCCGCATCTAGTGTTGAGTGTCTTTCGGAAGAAACTGTTGTTAGAGTTGTAGCAACATGCCTCTCTCTGTTTCCCCATTTATTCCGCCCACCTTTGCCCTGCATCTTCCTGTTGTATATAGTCATCACACGTGAGTCAAAGCGGAAAATTGGATTTTTGCTCGCTCTCTCTCTCTCTCTCTCTCTCTCTCTCTCTATCCTCTCTCTCTCTCTCTCTCTCTCTCTCTCTCTCTGTCTCTCTCTCTCTAACTCTCTCTCACTCACACACACACTCTCTCTCTCTCTCTCTGGTCTGTGTCTGTCTCTCTCTCTATCTCTCTCTCTCTCTCTCTCTCTCTCTCTCTCTCTCTCTCTCTCTAGGAATTCGTCACTTCTGGCTTCGAACCTGTCACCCCCCAAAGTAATTTTAGCTGCTGGGTTAGTGTCACCTCACCGACTGTTTTCCCCAGACCCGAAAATGAAAATTTGAACCCCCCAAAAAAAGTAAACAAAAGAAAAGAAAAAAAAAAACGAAAGAAAAAAGGAAAAACGAAACTGCACAAAAAGGTTCACATTCCTCGCAGGAAAAATGTTTGAAATGCACTGACTCTAATGGAAAACAAAAAATAAACAGGCACTGCAAAGGAAGGAGGGCCGAGGGGGGTGGGTGAGGTGAGGTGGGGGGTGGGTGGGGGGTGGGAGGTTGGGGTAAGTCAAGGATTGCGACAGCTGTCAAGCTTGCGCATCACCTGCGTTCCTGCCCCTCCCCCTTCTCCCTCACCCCCCCCCCCCCCAGCCCCCACCACCCCCTCGAGCAAATGTTTACGGATGATAATTAGCAAAACACGATCAAGTCCGGCGCTTTTTACGCTGTGTGTAGCGATTCGAGGCACGCCGCGTCAGCCTGAGGCGAGGAGAACCTGGCGGGGCGGGGGTCTTGAACAGCGGTGGGTTCGTACATCACTGTACGTAACCTGGGGGGTTTAGGACTGGGTTGGTGCACGGGGGGGGGTCTTGGGGCATCCAATGTGGGGGTTAGGTCATCTTGCGCACCTGCTCTGTCTGCTGTCGGTCTGTCTGTTCGCATGTCTGTTTGTCTCTCTCTCTCTCTCTCTCTCTCTCTCTCTCCTCTCTCTCTCTCGGTCTCTCTCTCTCTCTCTCTCTCTATCTCTCTCTCTCTCTCTCTCTCTCTCTCTCTCTCTTAGTCTATCTGTCTGTCTATCTGTCTGTTTATCTGTCTCAGTCTAGCTGTCTCTCTGTCTGCCTATCTGCCTGCATGTCTGTCAGTCTATCTCTCTCTCTCTCTCTCTCTCTCTCTCTCTCTCTCTGTCTCCTCTCTCTTCTCTCTCTCTATCTCTCTCTCTCTCTCAGTCTGTCTGTTTATCTGCCTCAGTCTAGCTGTCTGTCTGTCTGCCTGCATGTCTGTCAGTCTGTCTGTCTCTCTGTCTGTCTGTCTGTCTCTCTCTCTCTCTCTCTCTCTCTCTCTCTCTCTCTCTCTCTCTCTCTCTTCCCTCTTCCCCCGTCTCTCTGTCTCGTTTGATGTGAGCAAGTATGCACGCAGGCTTGCGAACACCTCTGTGCCTGTGTGGCATAACTTTTTCACTTTTTAAAGTATTTCGTAATTTAAAAGCTGGTGGTCAGAATATGTCTTTATGATGTTTCACTGCATGGGTCTGTATCTTCTTTGATGGTTCGGTGCATTTTTATACTTCCTCTTTGTTTCACTGCGTTGGTCTTCTTCTTCTTTGTTTCACTGCGTTAGCCTTCTCCTCTTTGTTTCACTGCGTTGGTCTTCTTTCTCTTTGTTTCACAGCATTGATCTTCTTTCTCTTTGTTTCACTGCGTAAATCTTCTTCCTCTTGTTTCACTGCATTGGTCTTCTTCCTCTTTGTTTCACTGCGTTGGTCTTCTTTCTCTTTGTTTCACCGCATTGTCTTCTTCCTCTTGTTTCGCTGCGTTGGTCTTCTTCCTCTTTGTTTTACTGCGTTAGTCTTCTTCCTCTTTGTTTCACTGCGTTAGACTTCTTCCTCTTTGTTTCATTGTGTTGGCCTTCTTCGGCACTGGCCTCCTTTCTCTTTGATGGTTCACTGCACTGGCCTCCTTTCTCTTAACGGTTCACTGCTTTGGCCTTTTTTTTTTTTTTTCTGTGACCTTTCTCTGCGTCGCCTACTTTCCGTTGACACTCTGTTGCGTTGACGTACTTTTCAAACTTTCGCCATGTTGGCTTATGTCACCTTTAACGTTTCACTGCAGGGGCCTGCTGCATCCATGCTTCTTCACTTAGGTGTTTATTGATTTCACCATATGCTTTACGCACAGCTTGGAAGAGCCCTGGCGTTGAGTGAATTATGGGAAACGAACTAATCGATGAATTACTTTGCTCCGCGTGAGCCGGCCTCGGAGGGCGGGGGAAGTAGGAGGGGACATGTTCATTGCTCATCTCTGTGGTGTCGAGAAATGTGCTTGCCACACGGCAGTTCGGAACATGACGTCTGCACAGTTTCGCAATCAAGCCGCGGGGATTTGCCCCATCTGTCTCCAGCCGCCAAGACAAGGCGTAAAACGCTGTGTGAAATCTGCTTGGGAAGCGAACCGACGGAGTGCAGATGGACAGGGGAAGAAAACAGAACAGCAAGAACTGAGGAGAAGGGAACGGAGAGTCCCGCTGCTCTTACGACTTGGGGTTTGAAGAACAGAAGGCACTTAAACCTTGGGCCGGGTTCGTCTTGTGAAGGGACAGGGAAATCCGAGAGTGTGGTGTGTGTGTGTGTGTGTGTGTGTGTGTGTGTGTGTGTGTGTGTGTGTGTGGGTGAGTGTGTGGGGGGGGGGGGGGGAGGAGGGGGGGGGTAAGTGTGCAGACTGGGGAGGAGTGGTGGGGTCTTTGGGTGTGCCTGACGGCGTCACTGATTAGCAGTCCAGCATTGTTCCTACGGGTGAGACACGTCTGTTTGAAGTCCACCTGGCTTTCACTGATCTTCCTACTTTTTTCTCCGACTTGCTGCTTTGCTCTGTAGTGCACAATCGCACATGCAAGCACACGCGCGCGCACGCACGCAAACACACACTCACACACACACACACACACACACACACACACACACACACACACACACACGCACGCACACACACACACACACATATGAGGGCAGGATGAAAATAAGCTGTAAAGGTTATTCTTTAACCCTCAATAAAGATAATTTTCACTTGTCTTGACATACATACATACATACACACACACGCCCCAGATTACCACCATCGCCGGCAAACATCATCGACACACGCGCGCGCACGCGGCGTCAGGCTTTGGCAAATATCTTCCAAAATCGGACAACAAAGCGCAAATGTATACACACGCAAAGATGGGAGATATTCAGTGTGGTTTCATGTTATGAGTGTGTGTGTGTGTGTGTGCGTGTGTGTGTGTGGTGTGTGTGTGTGTGTGTGTGTGTGTGTGTGTGTGTGTGTGTGTGTGACAGACAGACAGACTGAGACAAAGAGAGAGAGACAGAGGGAGGGAGAGAGGGGTGGAAACGAGCAGACTCACTGAGAGAGGAGAACAAAGACGAGGGAAATAGATGCGCGCGCACACACACACACACACACACACACACACACACACACACACACACACACACACACACACACACACCACGCGCGCGCTAGTGTACGCGCCCGCTCGCTTGCATAAAATAAACACAGAAACACACACACGCGCGCGCGCGCATGCACGCACACACACACACGCGCACAGAGGGAGAGAGAGAGAGGGAGGGAGGGAGGAGGACGTGTTCAATGCTCAGCTATCTATACAGTGTATTCACATGGCGCTGAGAAGACAATCAGATGACACAACTGACACACAGCTGCTGTTAAGGGCTGTCGATGATGACGATGACGTCAGTGGCTTGATTTCAGTGGAAATGATCAAGTTATTAGTGACGATCAGCCTGCTGCCGGTGAGCACGCTACAAACATCCCCCCATCCCCCCTCAAAGTTGGGGTGTTCACTGGTTTGTTTGGGCTTATGATCCTCGTAAACTCTCTCTCTCTCTCTCTCTCTCTCTCTCTCTCTCTCTCTCTCTCTCGTTTCGGGTGAGGGGGATGGGGGCGGGGGGGGGGGGGGGGGGGGGGGGGGCTCGGGTCTATGTTTTACACGGGTCTGTGTTTAATGAGGTGTTTGGTTGCCCAGGTCTGTTTTCACTAAACCAGTGCTACATTAGGTCTGTGTCACACCAAGGTATACTTAGTCATCTTCCAGCAGGGCTAAGTGTGTTCCACCAGGTCTGTGTGTGTTCCACCAGGGCTATGTGTGTTCCACCAGGTCTGTGTGTGTTCCAACGGGTCCGTGTTTCACCATGTGTATGTTCCATTAAGTTGTATTCCACCCTACGTTCTTCCAGGTCAATGTTCAACGTGTCTCTGTTCCTCCATGTCTCTGTTCCTCCATGTCTCTGTTCCACCATGTCTCTGTTCCTCCGTGTCTCTGTTCCTCCAGGTCTATGTTCCTCCAGGTCTATGTTCCTCCATGTCTCTGTTCCTCCATGTCTCTGTTCCTTCATGTCTCTGTTCCTCCGTGTCTCTGTCCTCCGTGTCTCTGTTCCTCCATGTCTCTGTTCCTCTATGTCTATGTTCCACCAGGTCTCTGTTCCTTCATGTCTGTGTTTCACCAGGTCTATGTTCCTCCATGTCTCTGTTCCTCCATGTCTCTGTTCCTCCATGTCTCTGTTCCACCATGTCTCTGTTCCTCCATGTCTCTGTTCCTCCATGTCTGTGTTTCACCAGGTGTGTTCCACCAGGTCTATGTTCCTACATGCCTGCGTTCCACTTGATTCCACCTGGTCTATTTTGCCCTAGAAATGTGTATCCCCGATGTGTGTTTCCCATGTCGGTGGGGTTTTTTTTTCATGTCTGTTTTCCCCGAAATTAGTGCCCCCCCCCCCTTCCGCCTCCTCCAGTCCCCTTCCTCTGGTCTGTGTTTCTTTGTGTCATGCTGTCTGAGGTCTCTTTACGCTGGTCCATGTACTCCAAGGTTTCCCCCCAGGTCTTATCTTGTGCTTTCTTTCCCGTCTTGCCAAATCTCTGTCTGTCTGTCTGTCTGTTCCCCCCCCCCCCCCTCTCTCTCTCTCTCTCTCCCTCTCTCTCTCTCTCTCTCTCTCTCTCAAAGACTCTGAGAAAATCCGTGTGATTTTCTCAGAGTCTTTAGAGACAGACTGGTTTTGTGCAGGTGGCAGAGAAATGGAATTTCATATGGATAAGAGTGAAAGATGTATCGTTTACAGGTCCTTCAGCACCTTACCTGATGCTAAAATCTTTCTACTACTAAATCTGAATCACTTAAAGCATTATAACGTCAAGATTTAGGCTGGGTATTTCTGAAATTGCTGAGCATTATCACCGTCATGGTTCTCATAGCGAAGCAGATCTATAATGGGCCCGCTTTGCAGAAGGGATACAGAAAATGAAGTGCGTTTTGTGCTGTGTTGCCTTGTCTTGCACAAACTAAGAGTTCAGTACATGCCGTTCAAGTTTGATAAATTTCCCAAATCAGTTTGGAGTGGCACTTCTTCTGGCATGTACTCAGGAGCAAACCGTCAAAATTCTTTTCAGTTTAGTTATTCAAGGCATTCAAGGTGCGATCAATCACTCCGTCATAAAGTAGTATTCCGAATGAGTGTTTGTCTTGTGCCTGCGTGCAGTTGCTCGGGTGCTAGGACGATTAAATTAACTTGCACCCCCCCCCCCCCCCCCCCCCCCCCATTCATGAGTCTTCATGAAGGACAGCTGTGTAAACATGAATGAATCATCACGAGTCTTGACTCTCTTTCTCTCTCTCCCTCTCTCTCTCTCTCTCTCTCTCTCTCTCTCTCTCTCTCTCTCTCTCTCTCTCTCTCTCCATTCTTTCATTTCAGTGCATATTGTAGTTCTATTAAGGGCGAGGGGCTGGATATAAAAAATGCGTCAGTGCTTATCTATTATCCTCGTAAATAAAAGAATCATCTCTCTCTCTCTCTCTCTCTCTCTCTCTCTCTCTCTCTCTCTCTCTCTCTCTCTCTCTCTCTCTCTCTCCATTCTTTCATTTCAGTGCATATTGTAGTTCTATTAAGGGCGAGGGCTGGATATAAAAAATGCGGTCAGTGCTTATCTATTATCCTCGTAAATAAAGAATTCTCCTCTCTCTCTCTCTCTCTCTCTCTCTCTCTCTCTCTCTCTCTCTCTCTCTCTCTCTCTGAGATCTAATCTCCTCTAGGACCTGCAGGCACATTTGGCAAACTAAACATGAACATAAGTTAGCAGTCGATCCCACAATGTTCACGGAAGCACAAGCAAAAAGTGCGAGGGAGGGGATAAATACATGTGGCCTAGGACGATTTTTTTTATATCACCCAGGGACACCAGTGCGAGAGGATCGGATGGTTAAAGACTAACCACCAGCTGTTAGCCTGCACACCATTGCTGCCGATAAAGATAGCGAGGAAGGGAGGGGGGGGATGGGGGTGGAGATAATGGGGGGTACGTTTATACAGCCCGAGAGGCGTGGTGTACTGTAGAAATGGCGGTACTGTGGCAATGTATCTCGTGTGAAGATAGCGGTGGTGGTGTGGAATCTTACGGGATAGGTGATGGGGGGGGAAGGAGGGGAGGGGAGGGGGTAGAGGTGCCTGTTATGTTCCCCCACTCCTCCCCCGGCCAGGATGTGTAGATCAGGGAGAAGCTAGGATTGGAAGATGGGGAGGGGGGGGTGGGGTGGGGGAGGGGTGACGATAGGTAATGGTCGTGGAGATAAAGGTGATTTGTGTACGGTGCTGCTGGGTGGGAGGAACTGGGAATACGAAGCTGTCTGTGTGTCTGTATGTCTATCTGTCTGTCTGTCTGTCTGTCTGTCTGTCTGTCTCTCTCTCTCTCTCTCTCTCTCTCTCTCTCTCTCTCTCTCTCTCTCTCTCTCTCTCTCTCTCTCAAGAAAGAGTCCTTGGAACTTCACACTAAAGAATAATACGTCAGATTTCACTTACACAAAAATAAACCCTGACGCGCTGTATCAAACACCATAACATTAAAGTCGGAAAGAAAATGTCCATTAGTAGCAATACAACATACAGACTTGCATGGCGCGTGAGAGTTGGGGAAAAAGGAGGAGAGAAGAAAAAAAAAAGAAAAAAAAAACGCCTTTAAAAAAAAAGAAAAAAAAAGAAAAAAAAAAAAGAAAAGAAACCAAAAAAAAAGAAAGACCAAAAAAATGATATTAAAGGCGGGGGTGGTGGAGGGGGAAAAACCGTCAGGTTTCTCCAGGTGTTACGGATGAGCGCCAGATCCTGGGTCTGAAAATGGTTGTTGTCCCTGTCCATTCTACAACGATGTCAGTCCATTCTCCCCCCCCCCCCCCCCCCTCCCCCTTCCCCTATGTCTTCTCCTTCTTTCAACAGTTTCCCTGCTGGATTGTTTTTAGCAAGGCCGTCAGATATTGTCACGTGGCCATAACCAAGCTCTTGTCTTATCTGACGCCATGGGGTCCGAATGATTCGGCTTGACGGTTTGGCGAACTCGTTTACTGGCAGTATGATTTCTTACTCTGATAGCTAGCATCTGGCGGTAACAAACTCATAAAATCGGACGCTATCCCCCACACCAGCGCCATCACTGTGATGGACAGCGGAGAAACTGCAGCAGGCTTTATCCTGTATCAATATCATAGCTATGATTTACACGAAGATAGGTGAGCTGACTTCATCCCATGCCAGCACTGTAGCTGCGAGTGCAGGAAGGTTACGAGGTTTTTATCCAGTCTGAACACTACAGCTGTGCTAACGGGGAAGACTCTAGTGCAGAGGTTGTCCCGTACCAGCATTTTAGGTTCAGTAACAGGAGGACAGTAGAGCAGACTTTAATAACCCATGTCTACACCGTTGTTATGATTACAGGAAGACGTCAGTGTAGACTTTCTCCCACACTGGCACTTTAGCTGTTAGTAAGGGAAGACATAAGGTTAGACTTTATTCACTTCAAAGCTATTACTGTGATTATAGGAAACAGCAATATAGATCCCCCCTTCCCCCCCCCCCCCCCCCCCCCCCTCTCCATTTCCCTACTCTCCTGCGGCGTGAAGGCAGAGGAGTTGTCCTCTCCTGTTTCCATTAAATCAAGGAAAGACTGTCCATGCACATGATCGTGGAAGTCATCATCAGCATGAGGGCGATGGAGTTGTCTTCTCCTGTCTCCATCACTAAAGGAAAGATTGTCCATCCTCCCCAAGGCACATGGTCCTGGAAGTCATCTGCAGCGTGGGGGCAGCTGAGTTGTCTTTTCCTATCTCCATCAATAAAGGAAAGACAGTCCATCCTTCCAATACATATAATCCTGGAAGTCATGCTCACTACGAGGGGCAGAGGAGTTGTCTTCTCTTGTCCCCATGAATATGGGAAAGACTGTCCATCCTTCAAACACACACGGTCCTGGAAGTTAGCTATCCGGTTCTTCAAGCACCAACGCCCTTCACAATGAGCCTGTCGCAGGCCTGGGCAGCCGTGTGTCATCACAACAACACAACAGAGGCAGTGAAGTGGCCAGTGGGTGACCCGTGTGTCCAACGACCGACCTAGGGAAATGAGGCGGTTCCACTTCTGTGGCTGAAGTCTTCCACTAGACCTTTAAGCTCTAGTCACACTAAACGAATCTCCTTGCTCAACAAGTGTTTGCTCTTAGCCCTGCTTTTTGACTCTCGATCAGTGTAGCAGTCATAATCTATGCCTATATATACATATATATATATATTATATATATATATTATATAATATATATATACATATATAAAATATTCTACATCAAAAGTGCTACATAGTGCTTACAGTGTACGCTCTAAACACTACTAGTATTATATTCGTGTACGCTGTAAACACTGTCATTATGCAGTGAGAATTGTAGCCGACACCCTTTAATCAGCAACCCAACCAAATTTCACCTTCCCTTTTTTTTTTCCAAAACGAGAATTCCACAACCTTTGTTTTGAATTTTTCCACTAATTTGGACGAATTAAGTTCAGCTTCAGGAACGTCTTTGCCGGCATCATTTTTTTAAACTTTGAACAGCAGCCTGTTCCCATTCACAGGCAGAATTCATAACAGTATGCCTTCCATTCTTAAAGCTAATTCGTCTCAAAAAAAAAAACGAGAGGGGAAAAAAAAAACAGGACTACACGCATCACCATTTTTGATACCACGAGGAAGCAAAACAGAGGCTGCAAATTCTGCCAGACCTTACATGTGTTTCTACGTTATTGTATACACACATCGATGAAATTGACCTCTAACGCCAGTCTTTTAAAGTATTGACCAAAGTAAATTCTAAAAGACAGAATCAAAAGCTTTCTTCAAGTGTATGAATGGAATGCGCTTATACTTTGCAATTTAAATGGAAACTGTTCTTGTACAATTGCTAATGGCATCACCATTTGATCAACATTTAAAAAAAAACTTTTTTTAAAGTCTGCTCGGTATTCACACCTGTAGTATTTGTTTGGTTCTACTCATTTTAGAAGTCGAATAACAGAGCTATACAGTTCATAGATGTATCAGAAGACAGACGCCTACCTCTATTTCTTATTGGTGTAATACCTGTACTTTTCCTAAAAAGCAGAGAACGAACAGACAGACAGGAACAGAAGAACAGGCGGACAGACAGACACAGAGGCACACTGGCTTTACACAGATATATGTAGATGCATAGGTTGATGTTTACATGAAGAAACAGAAAGAAGTTAGTTAACAAGCAGAGTGTATGAGAAGAAGAAGAAACAAAGAAGAAAGTAGAAAAAAGATCGAGATCATGATGATGACGAGGAGACACGAGACTAACAGACGGAACAGAGAACACGGACAGGACAGACAGACGACAAGATTATAAGAGAGAGAGGGGGGAGGGTGGATCTTTCACATCTCCTCTCTTCCTTCCAATTCTCTCTCTCTCTGTCTCTCTCTTTTTTTTTTTAAATTTTTTTTACAGTCTACCAAGATTGATTCTTCCTGACATCCGCCACAAGCCTGTGGGCGGATCTGGTTCTTTGCACAGACCCTGGTTGGGAAGGCAATGTGGCCATTTGGTTAGTCTGGGGCTGGGAGCCAGGGTGGGAGGTGGGGGTGGGTAGCCAGAGGGCGCGTTCTGAACGCGCGGTTTAGCGTATGGATTAGCTTTTGTATATCTGAATGCTGGTCTGTTTAGTCTGTCAGTGTGTATGTCGAGCATGGTTCGCGGTTGTGTATGTGTTGGTGTCTGGTGTTGTGGTCTGGGTGCTTTTTCTTTTGCGCGCGCGCGCGTGCGTGCGCGTGTTTGTAGTTGGGTGTGTGTGCGTGCGTGCGTGGCGGCGGCGGCGCGGCGCGCGGGCACTGGCGCGCGCGCGGCGCGTGTATGTGTGTCTGTGTGTATGTGTTGTGTTTGAAAAGCACTTGTCGAGCCGAGTGAAGAGGGGAACAAGGGAGGGGGGGGGGGAAACAAGCGACGATAAAGCGCATAGGCACAGTGATTGAAAAAGAGGTACGAAAGGGGAAGTAGCAAGACCCAGTTATAGCAACGTAGTAGCCGACACACAGATGACCCGCGGAACACGCGAGCGAGACGAGGAATAGAGAGAGAGGATGAGAGAGAGAGGACAGGACAAGTTTGCGGGGGCGGAGGAGAGGACGAGAGAGAGGACAGACAGACAGGACACGACAAGAGGGAGAGACAAACAGGCAAACAGATTATAAAGAGACAGACAGACACAGACATTTGTTCGACTCAAAGAGCCAGAAAGCGGAGAGACCAGAGAACAGGCAGGGGAGGGAGATGGGGGAGATGACCGGGGGCCAGAGGAGGGGAAGAGGACCTAAGGGAGAGTTGGGGTACGAGGAGGGGAGGAGATGGGGGGGGGACGGAGGAAGGAGGAATATATAAGGTGACCCTTGTGCAGCCCCAACATCCCCCCCCCCAACCCCCCCCCCCACCCCCCCCCCCCCCCCCCCCCCCCCCACCCCCCCCCCCCCCCCCCCCCCCCCCCCCCCCCCCCCCACCCCCCCCCCCCCCCCCCCCCCCCCACCCCCCCCCCCCCCCCCCCCCCCCACCCCCCCCACCCCCCCCCCACCCCCCCCCCCCCCCCCCCCCACCCCCCCCCCCCACCACCCCCCCCCCACCCCCCCCCCCCCACCCCCCCCCCCCACACCCACCCCCCAACACCCCAACCCCCCCCCCCCCCCCCCCCCCCCCCCCCCCCCCCCACCCCCCACACCCCCCCCCCCCCCACCACCCCCACCCCCCCCCCCCCCCCCCCCCCCCACCCCCCCCCCCCCCCCCCACCCCCCCCCCCCCCCCCACCCCCCCCCACCCCACCACCACCCCCCCCACCCCAACCACCAACCCCCCCCCAACCCCCCCCCCCCCCCCACCCCCCCCCTCCCCCCCCCACCCCCCCCCACCCACCACCCCCCCCCCCCACACCCCCCCCACACCCCCCACCCCCCCCCACCACCCCCCCCCCCCCCCCCCACCCCCATCCCCCCCCCCCACCCCCCCCCCCCACCCCCCACCCCTCTCTACCTCTTCCTCACCTTCCCCACTCTCCCCCCCCCCCCCCCCCCCCCACTTCCAACATCTGCCCTGTGGTTCAGCTCGAAGTGGCAGCGGACACTGGCTGGACGGCAGGCGCTGATTTGGTGGGACACGTCACTTCCAGTTACACCAGAAAATGTCAAAGGTCTAGGGCCCTTTCTACTAACTTTCTCTGCGCTCTCTGGTTACACCTCAACCTCCGCCACGTTTACCTCCATACAGAGAGAGAGAGAAAAAAAAAAAAAAAAAAAAAAAAAAAAAATCCGGAGACCTCGCCTACTCTCACCCCCGCCCCATCCACCCTCAATTTTACCCACCCACCTTCGCTCCTCTCTTATCTCCTGTGAAGGGGCGTGAGGTGCGGATGCTTGGTGGGTGGGCGTGAAGTCGACTCCCTCTCTCTCTCTCTCTCTCTCTCTCTCTCTGTTGCCACACACACACACACACACACACACACACACACACACAACACACATATATATATATTATATATATATGTTATGTGTGTGTGTGTACTCTCTCTCTCTCTCTCTCTCTCTCTCTCTCTCTCTGTTGCCCCTTCTCTATACTATCTCTCTCTCTCCCCCTCTCTCGCTCTCTCTTGTCCATTCTCTATGCTCTCTCTCTCTCTCTTCTCTCTCTCTCTCTCTCTCTCTCTCTCTCTCTCTCTGTGGTTCTCGTCTCTCCCCCTGTGACTCACGGACCTGAATCCCGACTGGCTTGTTGTCCAATTAGCGCTGACAGAGGTCAACAATGGGCAGCGGGACACCCAGAGCGAGGCTCTGACCTTTCCCGCCACACTTAAACCAGAGGAGAGAAATAATTGGTGGCTTGTGCGCCCAGACCGGAAGCTCTGCCCTCGGCGTGATGGCCGACGACGAAGAACACTTGACCTGTTGTCTGTATCAGTTTCGTAGTCCATGTTAGAGGGCGGGGGTTGGGGGGAGGGGGTGGGGGTGGCGGTTGGTATGTAAGGGTAGTATTTTCTAAAAGAAGTTGAGCAGGAGCAAATGATAGTAATTCAGCCGTTAACTGTAACTTCAGTACAGTTGAAGTGTCTTGAGCAGGAGCAAATGATAGTAAATTCAACCGCAAGTGCATAACTTCAATATAGTTGAAGTGTATTGAGCAGGAGCAAATGATAGTAAATTCAACCGCAAGTGCATAACTTCAATACAGCTGTGTCTTGAGCTGGACTAATCAATGTGTGTTCTTCAATTTAATGTCTATACACATAAGTGATTTTTAGACCAATCAATGTCTCACATGACTGGTGTGCGTGTGTTGGAGGGGTTTCCGTTTCAGTTCCAGTTTCATCAGGGAGGTGTTAATTACCTCGTGCGGGACTAGCCCTTTTATGCTACGCCATATCTGCTAAGTTTCGAGACCACACCGCGCACGCTTGCCAGCTGATAGAGGAATTAGTTAATGACTGGGGTGAAAGGATTTTAGGCCGGGGTTTCATGAATACGATTTAGCACGTATGTGATCTGCTCATCACCTGAACGCGCCAGTCAGACCTTGGTTGGGTACCTACCCAACATTGTATGTGCTACAAGTGTGTGTGTGTGTGTGTGTGTGTGTGTGTGTGTGTGTGTGTGTGTGTGTGTGTGTGTGTGTGTGTGTGTGTGTGTGTGTGTGTGTGTGCCTGTATGTATGCGAGTGGGTGGGTCGGTGGGCATGGATTCATGTATGTGCCAATGTATGCGGCGTGTGTGTGAATGTTTATATATGTGCGCGCTCGTGCTTGTGTATGCGTATGCGGTCTGTGGGCTTGTGTGAGCTTGCAAGCATGTGCGCGCATGTGCGAAGATGTACGTGTATACATATGAATGCTTGTGTATATGAGCGTACCCAGATGTGTGTGAGTGCGCGTGTGCGTACGTGTATGTTTGTGTGTGTGTGTGGTGTGTGTGTGTGTGTGTGTGTGTGTGTGTGTGTGTGTGTGTGCGTGTGTGTGTGTGTGAGTGTGTGTGTGTGTGTGTGTGTGTGTGTGTGGTCGAGGAGTGGAAGCAAAGAGAGTGTGAACACCTGTAGTGCAAATTCCTTACGTGATTCCACTGACAGAGAGAGAGAGAGAGAGAGAGAGAGAGAGAGAGAGAGAGATTCTTTTCCGTATGCGTTTTTGTAGCTTTTTTTTTTCTTGCTGCTTCCGTTGAATGATCCACACAGTCACCCACTCTCTGTCCATCTCTCCGTCTGTCCCTTCTGTCTGTCTGTCTGTCTGTCTGTCTGTCTCTCTCTCTCTCTCTCTCTCTCTCTCTCTCTCTCTCTCTCTCTCTCTCTCTGGGAAAGGTACATTTATTAATACCAATAACAACAGAGGCGTCTGTCTTTGTGATACATGTTGGAATTGTATTGTTCTGTTATAAATAATCGACTTCTGAAATTGGTAGGACTCTCTCTCTCTCTCTCTCTCTCTCCTCTCTCTCTCTCTCTCTCTATCTATCTATCTATCTATCTATCTATCTATCTATGCTCGTGTGTGTGTGTGTGTGTGTGTGTGTGTGTGTGTGTGTGTGTGCGTGCGTGCGTGCGTGTGTGCGCGCGCGAGTGTGCGTTTGTGTGTGTGTGTGTGTGTGTGTGTGCGTTTGTGTGTGTGGTGTGTGTGTGTGTGTGTGTGTGTGTGTGTGTTGTTTTCGGGAGGGGGGGCAACGTTGCTTTTCTTTTGTTTCTTTTTCTTTTCTTTATGGTTATTACCTTGTTGTTTATGTCTACAGACGTGAACACAAAAAATATCTTTGATTCAATTCACGCCAGAGTCATTTCGAGTGGGGCCTGTGACTCAGTTCATCAATCCAACATCCGTTCAACGGTTGGTAATGATTAATTATAAACCGCTACTGCTTTGAAGTGGGTGCGAGAGAGGGCTTGTTCTAAATTAGTTAAGTAGGAGGGAGGGAGAGAGATGGATGGAAGGGGAAGAAGGGGGGGGGGGTTTGAGGATGCTGTTGAGTTAAAGGCCCACGCCCGTTTCGGTGGTGACCTGCGGCGCCACCTCTTTCTTTACCCCCCTTCGATTCGCCCGGCAGCACACAGGCACGATTTATCACAAGTGTGAAATGTCATGATCCCGGGAGGTCACTCTCTTGCACGTTTTTACAAGCAGACGGGAGGGGAAGGGGGGGGGGGGGGGGGGGGGGGGAGGGTGTTCAGATTAAAAAGGTTAGGGCAGGGTAGGGTTTGGGCGTGGGTCAGGTTAGGTTTTGATCAGCGTCCGATTAAGGTCAAGGTTAGCGTCAGAGGAACAGAAGATAGAATTTCATTCAATATGTAGAATTTTATTCAGTATATAGAATTTCATTCATGTGTAGAAATTCATTCAAAATGTAGAGTTTCATTCACTGCCTCCCTTCAATTGTGCCTGTTTTTTCTGCCGTCACCACCAGCAGTCTCAAACCTCCTTCCCTCCATTACCCTAGTCGACGGATTTTTGCTCTCAGCCCAAAGACTTTTGCCCCCGTAGACTGTCGCCCCGTAGGCTTTTGCCCCCTGGATTTTCGCGCCATACACTTTCGCACCTGTTGGACTTTTGCCCCGTTAGACTTTTGTCCCATAGACTTTCGTGCCATAGGCTTTTGCCCCCTGGATTTCCGCGCCATGGACTTTCGCGCCATAGACTTTTGCCCCATGGACTTTCGCGCCATAGACTTTCGCCCCTGTTGGACGTTTGCCCCGTTAGACTTTTGTCCCATAGATTTTCGTGCCATAGACTTTCGCGCCATAGACTTTCGCCCCATAGACTTTCGCGGCATAGACTTTCACCCTGTAGACTTTCGCGCCATAGGCTTTCGCCCATAGACTTTCGCGCCATAGACTTTCGCCCTAGACTTTAGACATTCTCGCCGTAGGCTTTCGCGCCTTAGACTTTCGCTCCTGTTGGACTTTTGCCCATTAGACTTTCGCGCCCATAGATTTTCGCTCCTGTTGGACTTTTGCCCCATTAGACTTTGGCGCCATAGATTTTCGCCCCATAGACTTTCTCGCCATAGACTTTCGCCCCATAGACTTTTCTCGCCATACTTTCGCCCCATCAGACTTTCGCCCCATTAAACTTTCGCTCCATAGACTGTCGCCTCACGAAAATGACGATGTTCATGACTTCGGCGTTGTATCAGTTGAAAAAGAGGGACGAGGTTTTTCACAGAATAAATATTTTCCCTCTCCATCACGTACGAAATATGCAAATAGGAAGGTCGGTTGTCTCGACACAGGTGCTCGGTGACACAAGCACTAAGGGGAGAGACAGGGAGGTGCGCGGGGAGTGGGGACGATCATAATACAGGAAACAAGAAGAAGACTGACTGCTCATGTCTGCCGGTGCTGTTATAACTAGTTCACCCTCCCAGCAGCGTCCCTCGAGTTCGCTGCGAGTGTAGCATAGAGAGAGGTGGCAGATCTCCTTTGAAGGACACTGATGTGGGAGGTCAGTGTCAGGCGGCGCAGCGATCCTTCCAGCCATATGGGTGAGGGCGGGTCTAGCCTGTGTCAGCGGGGTAGATGTGGGGCGATCGGCGATGGAGCGCTGCCTGACTGCGATCACCGTGGCCTGGGATACCATGTTCTGAGCCAGGCAGACATTGGGGCACTCCTTATGGGGTTGGGCTGAAAAATCGCCCTCTCGGCCGCAGTCTGCGTGTACCCGCCGAATATTAGGGACTCGTCCAATGCTCCAGAGACTTTTGTCCTTCTCCCTCCTTGAGGCGGCCTCACGCGGCACAGGACCATCGCCACCCGAGCACGAAGGCCGCCTGGTGGTTCTGAAGACAGCCTTTAGTTTGGGGGGGAAAGGAGGTGAAATACACCGACGCCCGACCAACCGCCGAAATTGAACCGAAGTTCAAGAGGAACCAGAGCTCGGAGAGAGAGACAAACGACGGCCCCCACACGCATCTCGCCCACTACTGTCTGCGACAAACAGTTGCCTGCCACAGAACATGCAGGTCTACGTCTGCAAGTGCACTGTGTCCTTAAGGGCCTCATGCCAGCAGGACGTAAAACTCACCCAGGAACGAACGAAAGCAGCGTCAGATTGCTGTGCACAAGAACGCCTTTGCCAACAACGGTCACCTGACTATGACAGCGCAGACAATGACGCTGGTTGACAGACTACATTCTGAGCGGAACGTGATCAGTCTGACGTTCTGTTCAAACTAAACTATTTCATGCTATTTCCTATTCCCATCTCCCCCCCCCCCCCCCCCCCCCCCCCCTCCCCCTCCTGTGTTTTCTACTGACTCTAACTCACCCCTACCCTAATCCCAGTCTCTCTGTCTCTCTGTCTCTGTCTCTTCTGTCTGTCTGTCTCTCTCTCCGTCTCTCCTCTCTCTCTCTTAAGCACACACACACACACACACACACACACACACACACACACACACACACACACACACATCATATGGAAGGAGAGAGAAAGCACACACACGCGCGCGCGCGCGCACGCATGCACAGACACAAAGACACACAACGCGCGTCTCTCTTTTCTCTATGAATATTGCACTTCCTGCTAATAGAGGAAAACAAGCGCAACTAATTAGTCCTTCAGAACAGGAAATTACGGTATGAAAGAGAGAAAGGCTGATGCACACTTCGACCATTTTCATGCTTGTTAACTTCGGGGGAGCATCAACAAAGTTCTTTGGGAGCCAACAGGTTATTCTGTTCCTTCCAGAATTTCCACACACAGCAGGATGGCACCAGTGTGAGCTGGAACCGCCCTCTCCGTCAACGACCCCATTGTTGCTGCCTCGCCTGGAGACGTGTTTCGGAGATATTAGCTCCTCATCAGCAGTCGCAGCGATGGACTGCAAAGTGTAGGGGCCATTGAAACCCAGCTAATGCCAACACCAAACATGGGAAAATCCTAGTTTTTCAACGAAGTTTGTTTTGTGTTCCCGTTAGTCCATTCGTGATGAGTGAAACGTCACAAAAAAAAGACCTATTAGGATTGTTCTAGTGTTATCTGTAAAAAAAAAAAAAAAATTTCGAAAAGCGCTTGAAGAAATGAGTATTTTCAGGTCATTAGCGGATCCAACAATGGATGCAGGACGTGGGCACAGTATTCAGATTTGATTTAACGCGCAGTCATGTTCACCGAGACTCCTCTCTCTCTCTCTCTCTCTTCTCTCGCTCTCTCTCTCTCTCTCTGTCTCTCTCTCTCTCTCTCTCTCTCTCTCTCTCTCTCTCAAACCGCACGCACACCACACACACACACACACACCACACACACACACACACACACACACACCCCACACACACACACACACACACACACACACACACACAACACACACACACACACACACACACACACACACCACACGCAGGGTCATGACCTCCAAACAAAACTTTCAGGGACAGATGTTCCAGTTTTTTGTGTGGAGGGAAACGAACGATCAGTGTTCAAATTACCTGTGGAGCAATTAACCTGCAGCTGTGTCCTTGTGTACAGAAAAATAGCTCTAGCTCTCTCCTCTCACACACACCACACACACACACACACACACACACACACACACACACACACTACACTACACTACACTCCCCACACCCACACCCCAGCTTCGGTCTTTGGATTTTTTTTTTCTCCTCCCATGTTCAAACAAAAACAGTATTGTATTACACGTGCAACACGTTCTGTTGTCGGTGACTCACAGCCGAGGGTCTCATTCTAGCTGTGTGTCTGTAGCAGGCTGATAGGCATCGCTTTCCTGTTCACTGTGCCTCCTGTTGTCTCTGCCCCTCTCCCCCCTCCCCCCTCCCCCCCCTCCCCCCTCTTCCTTTTCCTTTTCTTCTTCTCCTTCTTCTTGTTTTCTTCTTTTAATTGCGCAATTGTAGTGATTTGTTTTATTTGGCCTCTGTTTTTTTTTTTTCTCCTTTCAGAAAATGTGCTTTCTGCATACTCTTTCCTTTATCCGTTTTCTCTTTCGTTGTTGTTGTTGTTGTTGTGGTTGTTGTTGTTGTTACTCGGATGTTGATGTTTAGTCCATTCTTTGAAAATTACCTTCCTTGCCTTTCCTGCCATCATCCCCCCACACCACCACCACCCTCCCCCTTCCCCCCTCGCCGCTTGACCCCACCCCACCCCCACCCCTCTTCCCCATTCTGTTCATATGTTGATTTGTTAATTTTTTTTTTTCTCCTACATCGTTCTGCCGTCATCCCTCCCCTTTCCCCCCCCTCCACCCCCCCCCCCCCCCCCCCCCCCCCCCCCCCCCCCCCCCCCCACTCTTTTCAGATGTTGACCCCCCCCCCCCCCCCCCACCCCCCCTCTACCCACTTTTTCCCCTTCCCTTCCTTACTCTCCCCTCTCCCCCTCTTATCTCTCTGTTCATCCC
>JADBJO010001293.1:357500-362500 GCA_016801955.1 Conus betulinus
CACTTAAATCTGAAAGAAAAAGTTAATATGGCGTCAAACTTTCTGTGTTTCACTTAAATCCGAAGAAAAGTTAATATGACGTTAAGCTTTCTGTTTTTCACTTAAATCTGATGAAAAGTTGATATATGACGTCAAACTTTCTGGTTTTCACTTAAATCTGAAGAAAAGTTGATATGACGTCAAACTTTCTGGTTTTCACTTAAATCTAAAGAAAAGTTGATATATGATGTCATGTCAGTGCTTCTGTTCGTCTTAGTTTCACGTAGCGGTGCTTCTTGGTTATTGCTTTTGTTGTTCTTTTTTTTAAGCAGGTATGTTGGTATAACCAGTTAGTTAAAACAAATGATTCTATCAGGGCAAAGGTAGTCTTTGTCGGAAATAGCTCCCATTCCGTTTGGTTCGTTGTCGTGTAGACTTCTTAAGGCGAGGAAGCAGATTGAGATTGCTAAAAGGAAAGGGGGGAGCCGGAGGGGGTTACACTGAGATCAAATTTCTCAGACGCTCCTGAAAACGTTCATTAAAGTAAACCAACAGGTGACAAGTAAAGTATAGCCAGCGCAAGCGTGGCTAGTGAAACCAAATAACTTGAGTCCTGCTCCAGACATAGGGGTTAACTCAGGAAAGGGAGGTAAGACAATAATGATAATAATCATAACTATAGTAATAGTGATTATAACACTGGTAATAGTAAGGATGATAATAATCATAGCAATGATAATGAAATATATGAATAACAACAATGGTAACGCAATAGCGATTATAACACTCGTACTAATGATCATCTGATGATGATGGTGTTGATGATGATGATGGAATAACGACGATAATGATGATGATCGTGATAATGATGGTAAAAGTGGATAATAATTATAAGAATAATGGTAATAATAGTAATAATGATAATAATGATAACGATCATACTAAAACAGTAACAGTAATCATTATCACAATGACTAAAACGATGGTAAAAATTGATAGCAACAATGATATCGATAACAATAATCATGACAATGATAACGATAATGATAATGATGATAATAATAACAATAATAATAATGATATTAAAAGCCTTGTTTTATATAGCTACGTCGTCCATTCCGAGTAGAACGATCAAGGGCATCCCCCTGCCACCCCTTTCCCCCTGTCTGCCCGCGTTCCCAGAAGTCCTGTGTGTCAGAAGTAGTGGGTCCCCCTGTCCCAGTCGTGTCTGACGTCATCACGGCTAAATTGTCCAAAATATTCAACAAGAACACCATCAAACTATCATATTCATGCATGCCTAACCTTAAAATATAATTGATTCATCCAACAAAATGAAAAGCAACACAGCAAAGAAGGGTGAAGAAAGGAAATCCTGCAATTGTACTACAAAAGAACAGTGTCCCTTAAGCAAATGAAAAAGAAACATACATAGGATCACTGAAAATCACTTCAAACCAGATATGCAAACCATAAACAGTCATTCAACAAAGTAAAATACAAAAACCAAACAGAACTGAGCAAATATATTTGGAGACTTAAAGACAAAAAAAATAAACTATAACATATCCTGGAAAATCATAAAAAGGGCATCACCATACAATAACATTTCAAAAAGATGCAACCTATGTTCAACAGAAAAATGGTTAATACTATGCAAACCATACTTAGCAACCCTAAATACTAAAGTAGAAATAGTAAACAACTGCAGGCACAAAATGAAATCGTTGTCAGCAAACGCACCTCCAGCGCTCGAAACAGAGATCTGTTGATTTTAAAACTTCCTTTTACCATACTATTTTAACAGATGTTGCTCCCCAAGGGGTGAGCACTTTAAAAATTTTATTAGGCGTTTTAGTAATATTCTTATGAGTGAGGTGGGGGGGGGGGGGGGGGGGGGGGGGGGGGGGGGGGGGGGGCAGGAGATTCGGCGGAAGCGATTTTCTGCGAGTTGTACTGCGGCTGTGCTTCCATCTTGCCACTACTGTTTCTTTTGATCTGAACGAAGATATAGTAGGAAAGAGTTCCTCCTGTGTGTGTGTGTGTGTGTGTGTGGTGAGAGAGAGAGAGAGAGAGAGAGAGAGAGAGAGAGAGAGAGAGAGAGAATGTTCTTGGAAACACCTGCCAAATTTCCTAAATTCATTTTTGGGAGATTTGTTTTCAGAGAAGAGTCAGTGAGGGCAAAGAGGACACCCTAAGGGAAACCCTCCCTTGCTTACTCGCTTCAACTGAACTCTGCCAAAACGAAAAAAGGCCCAAAGGTTTTAATTCTTTTCTGTTAAGTTATTCCTTCAAACCGCTTTTTGTCCAAAATGTAACTGCACTATTGTGTTTTGATGGTTCGGATACAACTTTGTCAGCGGCTTCTTTGCCCAAATACTATGGGGCGAAAGGCCCACACTCTTGGGGCAAAACGCCCTACGGACCTTTTACCCGGACATACTCGGTGTTTTACCCTACGCGAAGAGTCTGGCCAAATGGTTGCAGTAAATTAAAGTGGAACCACCAGAATCAGCTGGACTGACTTCTAATGAAATCTATCGAAGGTTTTTAAAGCAGGGTTCAAGCAGTCCTTGCCCACATTAACGTAATATACGCAGATCGCACTGACTGACTATTTGAACAAAAATGGAAGTGGACTTTGATTTAAAAAAGATATTGAATTGACATACTCTAGTATATACAATGTATCCATCAGTCATTCAGAATACGCTGATTGTAATTGACCATAGCGTATCCATCAGTCATTCAGAATACGCTGATTGTAATTGACCATAGCGTATCCATCAGTCATTCAGAATACGCTGATTGTAATTGACCATAGCGTATCCATCAGTCATTCAGAATAGGCTGATTGTAATTGACCATAGCGTATCCATCAGTCATTCAGAATAGGCTGATTGTAATTGACCATTGCGTATCCATCAGTCATTCAGAATACGCTGATTGTGACTGATCATAGTGTATTGATCAGCGATTCAGAACACTCTGATACTGACAACTAAGCATCTGTTAGGGACTGATTCATTATCAGAAGTCACTATCAGAGTGTGCTGATTCGCAGTTCGGACAAATGAAGATGCCAGACCAGGGGTGCAGACCTCATGAGCCCGTTTCTGGCAGATCTGATTGTCAGCGCGCAAATTTCCCTCACATCATTCGTGGGCAGTGAACCCCACGGCGGCAGCCAGGCATGTTCCTCGCTGCTGCATCCAACGGAAATCTGGGTTGCGCTTCAAGAAACCCGGCAGCCAGTCGATCCCTTCCTGGAAGTGCGGTTCTGCACTTCAGCGATGCTACAAACCCATCTTCTCAGTTACATCCAAGGCAAGACGATGGACGTCTGTCGCTGTTAGTCCATACAGTCCTCATTCCATGGATGGGCATGATCAGGATCTCTTCATGGAATGGCCATGGTCAGGGATCTCTTCATGGAATGGACATGGGTCAGGGATTTCCATGGAATGGACATGGTCAGGAATCTCTCCGTGGAATGGACATGGTCAGGGATCTCTCCATGGAATGGACATGGACATGGTCAGGGATCTCCATGGAATGGACATGGTCAGGAATCTCTCCGTGGAATGGACATGGTCAGGGATCTCTCCATGGAATGGACATGGTCAGGGATCTCTCCATGGAATGGACATGGTCAGGGATTTCCATGGAATGGACATGGTCAGGGATCTCTCCATGAAATGGATATGGTCAGGGATCTCCATGGAATGGGACATGGTCAGGGATCTCTCCATGAAATGGATATGGTCAGGGATCTCTGCATGGAATTGATATGGTCAGGGATCTCTCCATGGAATGGATATGGTCAGGGATCTCTGCATGGAATGGACATGGTCAGGGATCTCTCAATGGAATGGACATGGTCAGGGATCTCTCCATGGAATGGACATGGTGAGGGATCCACTCCGTGGAATGGACATGGTCAGGGATCTCTCCATGGAATGGACATGGTCAGGGATCTCTCCATGGAATGGACATGGTCAGGGATCTCTCCATGGAATGGACATGGTCAGGGATCTCCGTGGAATGGACATGGTCAGGGATCTCTCCATGGAATGGACATGGTCAGGGATCTCTCAATGGAATGGACATGGTCAGGATCTCTCCATGGAATGGACATGGTCAGGGATCTCTCCATGGAATGGACGTGGTCAGGGATCTCTCAATGGAATGGACATGGTCAGGGATCTCTCCATTGAATGGACATGGTCAGGGATCTCTGCATGGAATGGACATGGTCAGGGATCTCTCCATGGAATGGACATGGTCAGGGATCTCTCATGGAATGGACATGGTCAGGGATCTCTCCATGGAATGGACATGGTCAGGGATCTCTCCGTGGAATGGACATGGTCAGGGATCTCCATGGAATGGACCATGTCAGGGATCTCTCCGTGGAATGGACATGGTCAGGGATCTCCGTGGAATGGACATGTCAGGGATCTCTCCGTGGAATGGACATGGTCAGGGATCTCCATGGAATGGACATGGTCAGGGATCTCCGTGGAATGGACATGGTCAGGGATCTCTCCGTGGAATGGACATGGTCAGGGATCTCCGTGGAATGGACATGGTCGGGGATCTCTCCGTGGAATGGACATGGTCAGGGATCTCTCCATGAAATCGACATGGTCAGGGATCTCCTTTTCCACGTGCTGAGGAACTGTGGAATTCGCCAGCTTTGTCAGACGTCCTCTGGATGTTCTAGGAACAATAAAAAACGTTTGTTGCTCCTCCAATTAGGGTCTCATTGCCTTCCAGTACAATCTGCACTGCAGCTTGCCGTCTGTATACTCCCCCCCCCCACCACCCATCACCCACCACCCGCCTCTTCTTTCCCAGTTCGTTTTCCTTTGGGTGACGGGAAATAATTTCTGTGCTAAAAGAGAGAGCGATATACACATAGGTAATTATTCGGTGTCTGGATGTCATTTTAATGCGAAGTTGTAAATAGTTTACCGAATGCAAAAATAATGTGTGGTTTAATCATTCTCTCTCTCTCT
>JADBJO010001293.1:377500-387500 GCA_016801955.1 Conus betulinus
GCACAACGTTGATTTCCTATAGTGATCTCTGTGTCCCTGCTTTGGCAGAAATCGAGGGTTTAAACCCCTCCTCGTGTGTATACTTCGTCCTTTGAAACTAGTAATGGACCATACATTTGTACCGCAGATATCAGAGTAATTTCCATATCTTGGTAGAGCTCTGAGGTTCGAACCCCTCCTCGTGTCATCATTCGTCTTTTGGAGCTAGTTGTAGACCATACATTTGAACTACAGATATCAGACGTTTTTTCCACACCTTGAAGAGCTCTGGATTTCCACAACAAATGTACCGTACTTATCAAAGCTCTATGGCACTGCCTGGGAAGACCCAGGGAAAGAGGGAAAGCATTCCATTCCCGTTTCTCTGGGCAGACCTCTAAGGGTAAAGCTTTCTCGGAGTCACCTTTTGTCCTGTGGAACTACTAACTTACCACAGGTGACACATCTGTTTCCCACCTTGGTAGAGCTGTGAGGATAAAGCCCTCTAGGTACCACCTTTCATCTTTTGGAACCACTGAGTTACCATAGGTGACACATCTGTTTTTCCCACCTTGGGCAGAGCTCTGAGGATAATGCTTCTCGGTGTCACCTTTTTGTCCTTTGGAACTACAGAGTCACCACAGGTGACACATCCCCTTTTCCCATTTTGGTTAGAGCCTTGAGGATAAAGGCTCCTCGCTGTCACCCTCGTTCTTCAGAACTGTTCATGCACCATGCTGGTCTGCCTTATTTTTCACAGGTCTGTTCCTCTGGCAGAGGAATGGAACTTGCAGACGGATAACAAACAATTCAACATCCGTCCAAACCTGAAAGAGTTTTTTTTTATAGTTCTCGAGGCGACCGTGAAGAGAAAACAGTCCTGTGCCGTTTGCATACAGGCCACTCCTTTTACAGACATTCTTATCTTTTAAAAGGTGAGAAAGCTCCCTGGTGCATTCCATGTCATGTACCACTCACAGTGAAACATGTTCTTTTTAGAGTGCTGGGACTTGCATGATGTGAGACATTAGCACGTTACAGCAGACTCCATGAAAACCTTGTTCAAAGATGTCCTACCTGATATGATCTTTGAATTTCTGAAAGAGATGAACATTTTTCATCTGATCTAAGATTTTACAGAAACACAGATTTATAAACAAAATTTCTGGTCTGTTTTAAGAAGATGCATTTTACAGGATTGTGTGCATGATTTTTTTTACCAAGGACTTGTGAATTGACTTCAACGCGGTGACAGCCCTGATATGGCCCTTTGCAGTCGGCTGGGCTGTGAGCAACATTACCTTACCCCACAGGTCTGTTTCGCTACCTGGGTCGAGCGCTAAGAATCGAATCCTTGCCGTGTCTCCTTTCCTCTTTTTTCACCACCCGAGTCTCCCTTTTGGTAGCAAGTGAACGATTCCCTGCTTTGATAGAGTGCTGAGGTTCAAACTCTTCGCACCGTCTGAATTTCCCTTCTCACAGGTCTGTTTCACTACCTGGGTTGAGCGTTGAGAATCGAACCCTTACCGTGCCTCCTTTCCTCCTTTTGCACCATCTGAATTTCCCTTTAGTAGCAGCACGTGAACGATTCCCTGCTTTGACAGAGCTTCGAGGTTCAAACTCCTTCCCCTGTCATCATCACTCGTCCTGTGTCTTCCGCTGCTCTCTCTCTCTCTCTCCTCTCTCTCTCTCTCTCTCCTCTCTCTCTCTCTCTCTCTCTCTCTCTCTCTCTCTCTCTCTTGTCCCTGGACCCGGTGTCCGGTGAATGTATTACAGTCTTGCGTGCCCGGGGTCTGTCTGTCTGTCTGTCTGTCTGTCTGTCTGCCACAGGATTGGGTTTGGGAGGGGAATGTTATGTAGTAGTCTGTGATGACAGTTAGGTGGAATGGGATTGTAGATACGAATGCGTGCGCGTAAATGTAGCATGCTTGTGTGTGTGTGTGTGTGTGTGTGTGTGTGTGTGTGTGTGTGTGTGTGTGTTGTGTGCTTGCGTGCGTGTGCGTGTGTGTGTTTCTGATGCAAGAATCTCAGTCGTCGGCGCGTCAGTTGCGCACGTGCGTACACAGACAGACGCAAGAGCGATTATATGCACGACCTTCAGACAATGACTGACTGCCGTCATTATATCTGAGAAGGACGGAGAGAGAGAGAGAGAGGGAGGGAGAGAGAGCCCTAACGGTCATTACCGCTGACATAGGAGGAGGGCATTATTACCGTCTGGCACTAATCATCCCCAATGAGCCGTGGACGTGATCAGGTTAAACGTACGGCAGCCTTGCCGCTAACGACTCGTCTGAATGTGGTCAGCGGTAACTATACACACGGCAGCCGGCAGTAGTCCTGTGTGCCGTAACCCTGCGAGTCACACGCCACCATTGGAAACTGGCGTCTGAAACGCTATGTGATCTCCGTGGGAACGTTTTGAGATTTGCTCACTGAATGTATTGAAATTAAACCAAAGGTCAGCTGTCCCAGAACCCCCACCCCACCCCTACCCCCGGCTTCCCTCTCGCTTGTCTAACAGTCTTTCTATTTTCAAGATCTAAAGGAATTTTACTCTATACCATCTCACGCACTTTATGACACACATAAACGACCCTTCATCTGACATCCGAGGTCAGGCCTTAGAACTCATTCGTGACCCTGTCTTTGCGTCAGCCGTCCTTGGCATGTGTGCTTAATGAGCCTGTGAAGAGAAAAAAAAAAAGGGGGGGGGGGGGGGGGGGCATCAACTTTCAGACACAATCTTCAAACAATCCGGAAAAAATCCAGGTATGTCAGTTCTGGAAGTACCTGGAAAGTTTACTCGCGGTCTTAGAGTGTTGAATTGTGGTGTGCTACCTCCGTTGATCACGCCGTGTCTCAGTTACCACGGACCTCTGTTTTGTCAGCGAGACAAACTGTGTGACCATGAATTTCACAGACTGATAACCTGTCACACGACATCCCCATCATTTGCGGCGCATGGAAGAAGGGAAAAAAATGAAGGGCGATACATGAGTAGTATAGTTGGGGAGAAAAAAAAATATTGCTCTGACCTCTTACTCTGTAACCACTGCAGTTATCTTGTTTGTATCGACGATGACGTGTGGATTTGGAACGGAAGGACAGTAAATGAGAGACTGGAGGGAGAGCGGGGAGGGGAAGGGGGGGGGGGAGGGAAGGGAGGCGGGGCAAGGGGTGAAGGGCTAAGCTTTGTCTTTATCCCCCTCATCTGTCCGATTTGATGATTATGCGGGGTCCGAGAAGCTATGCATCAAGCTGATTTCAATGTGTATCTCTGCCTGTCCGAGTGTCTGTCGGTCGGTCTGTCTGTCTGTCTGTCTGTCTGTCTGTCTGTCTCTCTCTCTCTCTCTCTCTCTCTCTCTCTCTCTCTCTCTCTCTCTCTCTCTCTCTCTGTCCTATCCCTGTAATCTCTGTTTCTGTCTCTCTCTCTCTCTGTCTCTCCATCTCTCTCTCTATGTGTGTGTGTGTGTGTGGTGTCTGTCTGTCTGTCTGTCTGATTGTCTGTCTGTCGCTGTCTGTCTCTGTCTGCCAGTCTCTCTCTCTCTCTCTCTCTCTCTCTCTCTCTCTCTCTCTCTCTCTCTCTCTCTCTCCTCTCTTAGCTATTTCCCACTTGAGTGAAGTGGACTAGTTATCAACCTGACATATCCCACGGTTGTTGGCTGGGCTATCAACAATGTAATTAACTGCTTCTTCTTCTTCTTCTTCTCTTCTTCTTCTTCTTCATCATCATCATCATCATCTCTTCTTCTTCTTCTTCTTCTGCTACTACTACTACTACTACTACTACTACTACTACTACTACTACTTCGTCTTCTTCTTCTTCTTCTTCTTCTTCTTCTTTTTCTCTACTTCTTTCTTCTTCGTCTCTTTCTTCTTCTTCTCCCTTCTTCTCCTTCTTCTTCTTCTTCTTCTTTTCTGCTCCTTCTTCTACTTCTTCTTCTTCTGCTCTTGCCGCTGCTCTCTCTCTTCTCTCTCTCTCTCTCTCTCTCTCTCTCTCTCTCTCTCTCTCTTCTTCTCTGTCTCCTTCCTCTCTCTCTCCTCTCTCTCTCTCTCTCTCTCTCTCTCTCTCTTCACTGTTTGAATTGTTCATTTACTTTTGAGCTTGCTTATTATCATTCTTATTTTTTCTATCATTAGTACTTTCTACTTCAATTGAAGGTACGATGAACGATGTAAAAAAAAAGCCTGTTTTGTGTTTTATTGCTTTTTCCTCATTAAAAAAATTCGTTCGTTCGTTCTCTTTTTGTAGCTTCCCTCTATCTATCGCTGTTTTTTTGTTTGTTTTTTTTTTTTTTTTCGCTCTTTCTTTTTTTTTTTCTTCTTTTCCCCTTCTCCTCTCTCTCAATCATCTCGCTCTCTCTCTCTTCCTCTCTCTCTCTCTCTCTCTCTCGCTCTCTCTCGCTCTCTCTCACAATCCTCTCTCTCAGTCTTCTCTCTCTCAGTCTTCTCTCCCTCTGTCTCACACCTCTCTCTCTCTCTCGCTCTCTCTTTCACTGTATGTGTGATAGAGAGAGAGAGAGAGGAGAGAGAGAGAGAGAGAGAGAGGACCAGCGATCTAAAATCTGTGAGAAAAAAATAAAGAAAACTGTTTTTTAATGTCCCGAACACGATGAATGGAAAATCATCATAATCAGATGGGAGTGGGATGGAGGATGAATGTGAGGAGAGGGGGGGGAAGTGTGTGGAATGGGGGGGGGGGGGGCGGGGGGGGGGGGGGGGGGGGGAGGAGAGATAGAGAAGGACTGGAATAAGCCGCGTTAAGGTCAACGTCAATGAGTATGTGCAGACTGTAGTCTGACTCAGATTTTCTGGCTTACCAGGCTTTCTCTGTCTGTCTGTCTCGTCTGTCTCTCTCTGTCTGTCTGTCGATCTGTCTGTCTGTCCCTCCCCCCCCCCCCCTCTGTCCCCTCTCTCTCTCTCTCTCTCTCTCTCTCTCTCTCTCTCGCTCTCTCACCGCTTTCTCCACCCCCTCAGTTTTACTGTATCTCTGTCCCTCTTCTTCCCTGAGTACCACACCTCTTTGCTCTCCACAGCAACGTCATCTCCTGTCTTCTCGTTCTTCTCTAGCTGTGTTTCTGTTGTGGCTGACCTGCATGGGTCAGTAAGTAGAGAAGAAGACAGTGGTCATGCCAGCAGTGAATGGGCAGTCGATAAAGTGCTCACACCAACACTGTCTTGGCGAACAAATCAATCATTCACGACAGATCTTTTTTTCCTGCATATCGACATTTCAACCGTCTGCAGATTGAGAATTTAAATCAGTATCGATGTGCTCCAAGAGTCCAGATGAAAAATTGTTGCTTCAGTAATACAGAATTTTAAAGAATTGAAGTTAATTTCACACTGGTATGTACACGGAATCAAAAATTCAAAGCGGGAATAATACTGTTTGGGTATCATTCAGAGCGGGAATAGTACTGTTTGGGTATAATTCAGAGCGGGAGTAGTACTGTTTAGGTATCATTCAGAGCGGGAATAGTACTGCTTGGGTATAATTCAGAGCGGGAATAGCACTAATTGAGTATAACTCAGAGCGGGAATAGTACTGTTTGGGTACTATTCAGAACCCAACATGACCGGCACAGCGACGGCGTTTCCTTTAGAGCGTTATACTGAACTGCTGAAGAAAACATCCGCTGCCAGAAGGCGGCGGCAAACACTGAAATTACCTGCTTCAACTTCTTTGGTTTTGTTCAGGCAGGACAAGAGCAAACAAACAAACAAGAGCAGCTGAAATAAATAAAATGTATAGTAGAGGGAAAAGCAACGCAGGTGAACAAGTTGTTAGTCTGTGAAAATAACTGAAGATGGATATGGATTGAAGGAGGGGAACAGAGGAGATGGGGGTGGACAGGATGACGTTGAAATGGAAATATCCTGTCGCTCACTGACAGCAGTGGGAACCATCGTATTCTCTAGTGTGAGCGGAACTATTAGGGTATGCCCGACCAGTGTGTGTGTGTGTGTGTGTGTGTGTGAGAGTGTGTGTGTGCGCGCGCGCGCACGTGTGTGCCCACGCGCGCGCGCGTGTATATGTGTGTGTGTGTGTGTGCGTGCGCTCGTGTGTGCCCACGCGCGCGTGTGTGTGTGTGTGTGTGCGCGTATGTGCCCGTGCACGCGCGTATGTGTGCCCACGCGCGCGCGTGTGTGTGTGTGTGTGTATATGTGTGTGTGCGTGCGCGCGTGTGTGCCCACGCGCGCGCATGTATGTGTGTGTATATGCGTGTGTGTGTGTGTGTGCGTGCGCGCGTGCGTGCGTGCGTGTGCATACTGTGTATATTATACTAACCCTTCAAAATGTTCTGCGTGCGTATCTGCTTCCTCCCCCCCCCCTCCCTCTCTCTCTCTCTCTCTCTCTCTCATCTCTCTCTCCTCCACTCTCTCTCTCTCTGTGCGCGTGCACTGCATACTCTAAACGTTCGAAATAAAGTCTTATCGTATGGTGTGTACTTTCTTTTCATGAACAGGCACACTGCCTGCCCCCCCCCCCCCCCCCCCCCCCCCCCCCCCCCCCCCCCCCCCCCTCTTCACGGGTAGAGTGAAGGTAAATAGAGGAGAAGGCACACCCCAGCGTTATGTGCCAAGCATCAGACTTGACTTAACAAGCCATGACAGACGCCGTCAGTCTCTTCAGCCAGCCAGGGGATCGCCTGTCCGTGCGAGGATTGTGGGGAATAGCAATGGCAGACGTGCTGGCGTCCTTTCATTTCCTTCTGTTCCCCCTTGGAGCTCCCTGCTCGTTAGTAGGGCTAATTGATCAGCAGACCCTCATTCTTTTCTCCTCCTCCTCCTCCTCCTCCTCCTGCTCCTTCTTTCTTCTTCTTCTCTTCTTCTCCTCCTTCCATCTCTTCTTTCTTCTTCTTCTTCTTCTTCTTCTTCTTCTTCTTCTTCGTCTTTTTTCTTCTTCTTCTCCTCCTTCTTTTTCATTCTTCTTCTTCTCTTCTTCTTCTTCTTCTTTCTTCTTCTTCGTGTCTTTGTTCAGTGTCTTCTTCCTTCCTCTTCCTCTTTCTCGCACTTTTTCTTTTTGTTGCCTTGTTCATCTCCTCTTATCTTACTTTTACTTCTTCGACCTCTTCTGTGTGAAGTCCACAAACCTTCATCATTCTTTCTTTCCTTCTTTCTTCTCTTCCGTCTTCTTTTTCTTATTGTTGTTGTTGTTGTTGTTGTTCTTTCTTCTTCTTCTTCTTCTTCTTCTTCTTCTTCTTCTTCTTTTCTTTTCCTTCTTCTTCTGCTGCTGCAGCTTCCGCCATAACCACCATCACTACTACTACTACTACTGCTACTGCTACTACTTCTGTTTTTGCTTTTGATACTACTACTACTACTACTACTACTACTATACTTTCTTTCTTTCTTTCTTTTCTTCTACTTTTATATTCTTCTCTCTCCTTCTAGAATTGTTCGTCTGAAGAACGCTAATACCTGTAAGCGAACCCTCTGTCTCGAAATGACACATTATTTTAGTAGGTTAACAGCAGAGTCAATACAAACGCGGCTGAGTGGGAGCAATTGTATTCAAGCTGAATACCAGACGGCCAAACGAAGGGGACGAACAAATCACAATAGAGAAACAACGCCTTTTTCACGTTCGTTGATTTCTTTATAACGTTACATTAACACGTTTCATCCCGTTTCCTTTGTGCTGTGGTGTTCTATATTTGACACGCGTATTTTTATAAAAATAATATTTTTTGTGAAAAGAAAAACGAAAAAGAAAGCAAAAAGTACGTTCGAGAAGTTCAGTAGAAAGAGACCATTTGCCAAAACACGACGAAACACTCAGAAAACAAAGTAGAGTGTGTCCGAAACTTGACTGGTTCAGACAGGTACCTCAGAGTGACTTCCCCTGTCCATGACTCTTCTTACAGCGGAGGACGGGTGTCCCGGACTGAGACCAAAGAGGTCACGGATGGAGAACATGGTATGTGGACCTACCACTCCCTTATACGCATCATTGAGGACAGAATGGGTGTGGAGAGTCGTGGCTGACCCGAGCGTCTGCAGGGGCATCGTAGCTATCCATGGTCACAGGACAATGACCTGGCCCGTTTCTCTTCGTCAGGGTCGTCTGGCTTCGGCTTCTTCCTGCATGTCCCTGTCCTGAGCTGACCGCTTGACCACGCTTTGGGTCACGTGGGTCATCTTTGGTTGTGCAGGCATGGCTCAGTGCTGGCCTGCCTATTCAAAAAAACAAAATTGTCTACCCCTGAGGGTTCCTGCCCAACATATCCCACCATACACAGATTGTCATCAGCCGTGCCTGCCAAGTTTTCGGCCATGTCAACGCTAGTCTTCCTCTCTTCGTTTGTCCCTGACTGTTCCAGTCCAAGACATCTCAACACGTATGGACCGTCCTTAGCACTGCCGGCAAGGCTGTTCTGTATTTATCAGCTGGCCTTTTCTCTCTCTTCTTCTTTCCTGGAGAGTTTCTTGTCCAAAACGTCCAAGGATTTCAGCTCTGTCTTGAAGGTTTTCCACCAAGGCTACCCAAGATTTTCTCGTTTCTTGTTTCCCTGAAGATTCTAGTCCAAGACGTCCCCAAAATGTATGTATCGTCCTCAGCTCTGTCCGCGGGGGGGTTCTCCGCCACGTCATCGATCACCTTCCTCTCTTTATCTTTCCCGAAGGGCTGCCGTCCAGGACGTCCTGGAACCCGTTTGCACTCTTCGGCTCCGCCATGGAGATTCTCTGGGCGCTGACAGACCTTCCTTCTTCTCTCTCTGGGGGGGGGTAGGGTCCACAGAGTCGCCTGGGATGTTAGCCTGGTCCCCGCGTAGTGTGTGCGCCAATCCACGTTCATTTCTTCTTCAGTGAAGGGTCATCCCCGCCTGGTCCTTTGCCACAGCTTTTGGTCTGTGACGAGCTCTGACCATCGGTGCGCTGGATCTGCCAAGGGCCAGGTGTTGAGGCTTGCACCATGTGGTCTGACTCTTGGTGCGTCTCCGGGGCTCTGTCTTGTACAGCAGCGCCCACGGAACAACCCTGGATACGTCATAAAACGAGAAGGGCGCTGGGAAGAACGTGGACCTCCGCCAAGCTCCAACACCCCTCTTCACTTCACTTCAAAACCCTACCGGAACCTTCCTTGATGTATATGTTCCAAAACTATCACAGAGAACCCCCACCCGAACCCAATTTAATGCATCTCTAAAACTATCACACAGATAAACCTTATTCGAACCCATCATGATATATCTCCTAAAACTATCACACACAGAGAAACTCCACCCGAACCCATCTTGATATATCTCCAAAAACTTTCACACAAAAAACCCCACCCCAACCTGTCTTGATGCATCCCAAAAACTATCACACAAAAAAACCCCACCCGAACCCATCTTGATATATCTCCAAAACTTTCACACAAAAACCCCACCCCAAACCGTCTTGACAGAAACCCCACCCCAACCCATCTTGACGTATCTCCAAACCTATCACAAATACACTGAGACTGTTTGAACCTGCCCGCAACTGTTTGTCCTAGCAACATGTTGGAACCTGCTGCAGGTTTCTGGTTCAGTTTATTACAGTGCAGAAAGTGAATCAATACCCCCCAGCTCGCCTGATAAATGCTGTTTTCAGTTGTTCATTTGATCCGGATGTAATCAGGATTCGCACCAAGTTGGCAGATACGAAGACATTTAATAAGCGTTTTTTTTTTTTTTTTTTTGTTACTTTTTTTTTTCATTGATGCATTTGTCGAGATTTTTTTTTTTTACAAAGATATCAAAAATGTCCAACTTTGTACCGTTACAAAAATGATTTTTTTTTTTTTTTTTTTTTTTTTTAATTCAGGATCTGCTCTTTGGTCTGGCTTTCTTTCAAAATCTGTTTCGTTTCGGGGCTACATTCTACCGTTCCACCATGTTGTATTGCATCCCTTTGCTAGGTTTTGCTTTCACGTTCTTACCGACTGACAGACAAACCGACTGCCGTGGAGAAAACTCAATATGCTCGGCTGTGTGGAGGATCACAGGCATTTTTTTTTCCCGTTACACAAGTGATAAGGAAATTA
>JADBJO010001293.1:392500-400000 GCA_016801955.1 Conus betulinus
AGAATAATAAGGAGTCTATGGGGGAAACAGTTCTAATGATAACGAGGTGAAGTTGATGATAAAACGACTTTTGAAAGTAACAGATAAGAGTCTTTGGGGGTAGCGGTTTTATGATAATGAGATGAGGTTTATGGTGGAAAACGACTGTTGAAAACTGATGAATAAGAGACTTTGGGGGGGAAGCGGTTTTATTATAATGAGGCGAAGTTTGTGGTGGAATTTGTGGTGGAAAAGGACTTTTGAAAAATGATAAAAAAAAGTCTTTGGGAAAGCGGTTTTATCATAATGAGGCGAAGTTTATGGTGGGGAAAAACGACTTAAAAAAAAAAAAAAGAGGAATCTATGGGGGAAGCGGTTTTTATTATAATGAGATGAGGTCTGTGAGAAAACGATTTTTTTATTTATAGATAAGAGCCTTTGGTCCAAAACGAAGTGACTGAGGGCAGAAAATGAAGCAAAATTTTGAAAGAGGAGTTAGTTACCGCCAAGAATATAGACAAACAAAGTACAGGACAAAGCACTGGTGTTTTATCTTGTACATTGTTTGTCTGTGTCCTTGGCGGTAACTAACCCCCCTCTCTTTCTAATTTTAATTAGATGGAGTATAACGAGAAAGGAGGGTTTTTAGAAATATGAGGAGTCTATGGGAAAACGGGTTTTAATAATGATGAGGTCAGGTATGTAGGGAAACGACATTTGGAAAAAAAAAATGTAACGAAGCCTTTTGACAGACGATAACAAAAATAATGAGGAGCAGCCTAGGAACTCGATCAAAAAAAAAAAAAAACGATTTGAAAAGGTATGTGGAACCCTTAAGAAAATATGAAGAGAAAGGGACCATAGACAGGCAATAAAAAAATATAGGGTGAAGTCAATGAGGAAAACGATCAAGAAAAAAATAATGACCAGCAGAAAAAACGATGAAGGAAAAATGTTCAGAAACCCTGTGAAGGGGAAAAAAAGAAGCTATGGGTAATAATGTAAAGAAGAAATAAGAAACTGATTGAAAACATGGGGAAAAAAAATGTCATGAAAAACTAAAAATAAACAAAGTTGTGAGACGTCAATGGGGCAACTCATCAGTCTGCACTACCCAGGTAGACAGCCCGTTGTGTAAACGAGTGTGGATTGTAAAGCGCTTAGAGCTTGATCTCTAACGAAGATATGCGCTATATAAGTATTCATAATGATAAAAAAATAATCATAATGATAATAATAATCATGATAATAATAGTAATGATAATAATAATGATGATAATAAATGTAGTAAGACACCCACCGAAAGTAAAAAAAAAAAAAAACAATGCGCTTATTACTATTTTTTTCTTGATTGCTTTTTCAGCGCATTTTCATTATTTGTTAAGAAGCTTATGGAAAGTTCTACAGAAAGAAAACAGTAAGAAACCTATGTGAACGAAAATCAAGTTAAACATCCTATGGAAAACAGTCAGAAAAAAAACAGTACTAAGATATATAGAAAAGACAATAAAAAAAGAATAAGAAAAAAAGCAGATAAAAGTTTCTCGAAAGGGATAAAGAAAAAAAAAAACTTGTAACAACATGCCTCTGGATAACAGTACACACACACAAGATGTTGAAAAGCCTATCGAGGCCACTACCGGAAAGAAAAGGACGCCTATCTTGTTATTACAACAACAAAAAAAAATACTGAGAAAAAATTGTCATATAAACATAAGCAAAGAGTACCATAGACTGTGCATGTCAATTGTATAGGAACGAACTTCAGAACACAATATAGCGAAACGCAAGAGAGAGATACAATGGTTGCACATCTATTTTAGAAAAGGCAGCAACAATAAATTCGACTGTGCCCCATATACGCCGTCTGCAGGAAAACGTGTTTTTTAAAACATGGAAACTGCACATCAGCGATCCAGATCCTCATTCTGTGTGGATTCACCTGCCAAGATCCTTGACAGTTTGTATATAGTAACAGAACCCCACTAGGCCCCAACTTCCAGCCCATCTACACAAACTTGTATCACCGATTTAGCCTCTGACGGTGTGTGTGTGACGGTGTGTGTGTGTGTGTGTGTGTGTGTGTGTGTGTGTGTGTGGGTGTGTATGGGTGCAGGCATGGATGCAGGCATGGAACAGGGTGAGAGCGCGGTGGAAGGTTATGATGTGTCTTATGCCGTACTTTTCCTCACACTGGCTGCGTGTGGTTTCGGTACAGAAAGACGGAAAGACAGAGAAGAAAAGTGGAAGAAAAGAGAATTGAAAGTGAAGAGAGTGGGGGAAAAGAGAATTGGAATTGGAAGAGAAGAGAGTGGACAGAAAAGAATATTGAAAGAGAAGAAGAAAGTGGGGAAAAAAAAAAGAGAATTGAAGAGAAGAGAGTGGAAAGAAAAGAGAATTGAAAGAGAAAAGAGTGGGAAGAAAAGAGAATTGAAAGAGAAGAGAGTGGGAAAAAATAGAATTGGAAGAGAAGAGAGTGGGGACAGAAAAGAGAATATTGAAAGAGAAGAGAGTGGAAAGAAAAGAGAATTAAAAGGGAATAGAGCGGAAAGAAAAGGGGGAAAAAAAAAGAATCGAAAGAGAAGAGAGTGGAAGGAAAAGAGAATTGAAAGAGAAGAGAGTGAAAAGAAAAGAGAATCGAAAGAGAAGAGAGTGGAAAGAAAAGAGAATCGAAAGAGAAGAGAGTGGAAAGAAAAGAGAGACGGAACACAGGATTTTTACATGCAACTCAAATTCTGTAAAAAACATGGAATTTGTATGGTTGTATACGCACGCATGTACGCGTGAATGCGTGGGTGCGCGCGTCCGTGCACGCATGCGTGCGAGTGTGCATGCGTGCGTGCGTGCGTGCGTGTGTGTGTGTGTGTGTGTGTGTGTGTGTGTGTGTGTGCGCGCGCGCGTGCGTGCGTGCGTGTGTATATGTATATGTGCATGTGTGCGTGCATGCGCGCGCGCGTGTGTGTGTGTGTGTGTGTGCGCGCGCGCGCGCTCGCACGTGCGCACGCACGATTGTGAGTGGCATTGAGTTCATTGCCTTCTCGAGTTTCGACCGACCAGTACCGTGTGATAAGATAAAGGAAGAGGCAACAGAGAACCGAGAGATGTTGGGGTTCGAGGAGAGGGGTCGGGGGAGTACTGCCGGGAGTGTATTTGAAAGGGGGAGGGAGTTGGGGTGGGGGATGGGGGGGCGGGGGGATACGTATACAGACGCCGTAAGCCAGGAAACCGATTGAGGGACAGAAGTTCGTTTGGAACCCAAGTGAAATTAAAGGAAGGCGGGGTGGGGGTGGGGGGGGGGGGGGCTATTTACCTCCAAAGATTCTGTATGTAGGCCGAATGTAGTATCGTTTGTATCACAAGAAAAACGTGGGGAAGATGTGAGTGGGTACAAAGTCTGAGGCATGTGGTGTTCTGGTCACCTCTCAAAGGTAACATTCTGTATGATTCTGAATTAACCCCAGGGAATATGCTGGAAGTTTTTTTTTTTAAACTAACTCGCAGAACTGCCAGCATTCTGCACAATTCCGAATGACTCTAGGGGGGATATCCAGCATTCTGTTTAAAATTGAATGATTCCAAAAAAACTTCCAATGTTCTGAGGAATTCTAAAACACTCTAGCGAACATCTGGATTCCGTAGAAGTCTGAACAGTTTAGAGGAACCTCTAGAATTCTTTGCAGTTTTGATCTCTGGGGAACAACTAGTATTCTGCAGAACTTTTGTCTTCGGAGAACATCCACTGTTCTGCGGGATTTTGATCTCTCGGGGAACATCCAGTATACTGTATAATTTCATGCAGGGGAACATTCAGTATCATGCAGAATCTTATCTTTTGGGAACATCCAGTATCCCAGAGAATTTTTGTCTTCGGGGAACATCCAGCATTCTGCAAAATTTTTGTTTTCGGGGAACATCCAGAATCCTTGAAAATTTTTGTCTTCGGGGAACATCCAGTATCCTATAGAATGTTTGTTTTCGGAGAATATCCAGAATCCTAGAGAATGTTTGTGTTCGGGGAATATCCAGTATCTTAGACAATATCCAGTGTTCTGCGGAATTTTTGTTTTCGAGGAACATCCAGAGTACTGCAGAAGTTTTGTCTTCGGGGGACATTTAGTATCCTTGAGAATTTTCATCTTCGGGGAACTTCTAGTGTCGTGGAGAATTTTTGTCTTTGGGGAACATCCAGTATTCTGCAGAATGTTTGTCTTCGAGGAACATCCAGTATTCTATGGAATTTTAGTCTCCAGCGAACATACAGTATCTGCGGAATTCTGATCTCCGAGGAACATACTGTATTGTGCGAAATTATGATAACCGGGGAACATCCAGTATTCAAGGAATTTTTGTCTTTGAGGAACTTTCAATATTCTGCAGAATTCTGATCCCCCGGGAACATACTGTATACTGCAGAGTTCTGAACAACCTCGATGAACATTCCATATGCGTAGAACGCTGATCTCCGGGAAACGCAAATATTCTGTAGAATATAGAACAGCTTTGATAAGTAGAAAGAACTCGTGGAGAGCGTGGCAGCAGAGAGTCCTCAGAAGAGAAGCCCCCTTCAAGCGAGTGTTTCGGCCCTTATCTCCTGACACTCTAGGGGGGGTGGGCCACACCCGGTTCATGACTCCGGATGTCCCTCTGCTGCCCTTTTTTTTTCCCATCTTGGGATGAGCCATGACTGGGATTCGAACCCATGCCCTTCTGGACATGCTCATTTCCACTTAATGACTCGCGCACTAACCACTGAGCCACAGGGACACCTGATATTTGTAGGAAAGTTAAGCCTTATGAAGTTCACTTTTGTTCCTCCTTGACCAGATCCAGCTTGAACACCTCTCTGCCGCTTCTGCCATTGCTTTCAGGGCTTTGGTTTTTCCCTCCCTGCAACTGAGAGCTGTTTCATGAGGCTGTATGCAGACGTTTCCCACAAACCCCCTAGCTCCAATTTCTGATAAACATCCAGTATGCTGTAGATGCAAAACAATTGCATTGAATATCCAGTTTTCTGTGGAATTCAGAACAATTCCGGGGAACATCCGGTATTCTGTAGAATTCTGATCATCAGGGAACATAAAGTATTGTATCATTCAGAACAGCCTCAGGGAACGTGCGGTAAAGTATTTACAACTCTTGGAGCTCTTCCAAGAGCATCCACATGTGCGTCAAATTCTCGTCTCCGGGCAACAACCGGTATCCCGTCAATCCTGAACAGCTTCGGGGAACATCGGTTTTTATACAGAATATAACGTTTCTAGGGTCAACCTCCTGTATTCTGTAGAGCTCTTTTCACAGAGAATTGAACAAGATTCATTTGGTTTTAGGATGGACAGTGCAAACTGGAGGAGAACAAGGAAAGGTTTTTTTATCGATTATTACAGGGATATGAGAGGACACTTCTTGAGAGAAATGCTGAAACATAAAGAAGGATCAACTGCGTGTCATTTTGATTTTGTAGAAACGTTTGACTGCCCTATACCTATAAGAACGAGCAAACGAACAAACGAATTTCATTTCCAGAGAGTAGATGCATAAACGAAATCCCCCGTTCCCCGAACAAAACTAAAAAGATTTGATAAGTGAAGCAACAAACAAAAAAGAGAAAGGAATAAATGTATGCAGTATGCATCAGTGCATTAATGTTCTTCCAGCACTCAAACTCACACATAGACACACACTGACACCCACACCCACACACACATCACACCCACACCATCCCCCCCCCCCCCCCCCCCCCCCACATACACACCACACACACACACACACACACACACACACACACACACACACACACACACACACACACACACACGCGTACACACGTACACACGTGCACACACACACACACACACACACACACACACACACACACACACACACACACACACACACACGCGCGCGCGCGCGCTCGCTCACTCACTCCACTCACTCACTCGACCCAAACACAGAAATGAAAAAAAATGAAAGAAACATGCCATGAAATATATTAATCAAAGTAAACGTCATAGGGCGATTACTTAGAGAAAATAGAGAAGCGACAGGAAGACAGGGCAAAAAAAAAAAAGTCCCTTCATTCCGTCACCTCCCACACTGTATGTAATCACATATCTACCTGTCAAACGATGACGAAATGCTGAATTTAAAAAAAAAAAAAAGGGGGGGGGATTGGGGGGGGGGCATCAAATAATCATACACAATTCGTATTCACAGAGAGAAAGTAGTAGTAGTAGTAGTAATAGCAGTAGTAGTAGTAGAGTATAGGAGAAGTGTATGGAAGCATGCTAGCGTCAAAAACCCATATGACTTCCATATTTTTGCTGTTTTTCTTGAAGGATAGTCTTTGATTTCCTTGGGAAAACGGGAAGACATAAAACCATTTTCCCATTTTGTCAGCAGCTGGGGCGGTGGTTGCAACGTCTTATTTGGCGCCCCAACGGTCTTCAAGTCTCCAGGATTGGTGATGGGTGAAGGTGAAGGGACGGTGGCGGCGAAATAGAGCAGCAGGCAAAACCGGGGAGAGACAGGACGGAGAATATGGACATAGCTACCTCACAGCACGTTAATTAAAGTTCGTTATAACTATCCCTTCAAAGAAAAAAAGAGTTCTTTTGCAGCGAATGAAGTACAAACTCAGACCTAGTTCATGTCAAAACCGTCATCCCAGTCCTGCACAGAGAGTCGGACTGTCAGCTGATGAAGATCGTATTACCTGTTGTTGACTGGTTGTGTATCTTGCCATCACCATACTTTTCGACGGTCGTAAGGAAAAACAAAAAACGGTTTCGTGTGTTGACTAGACTCTCTCTCTCTCTCTCTCTCTCTCTCTCTCTCTCTCTCTCTCTCCTCTCTCTCTCTCTCTCTCTCTCTCTCTCTCTCTCTAAGAGAGCGTGCGCGCGCTTGTGTGCGCATGTGTATGTGTGTGCGCGCGCGTGCGTATGTGTGTGTTTATGTGTGTGTGTGGGGGGGGGGTGGGGGGCGTGCCCGCGTGATGAGTAAGTGAGTGAATGAGTGTGTGTGTGTGTGTGTGTGTGTGTGTGTGTGTGTGTGTGTGCGTGTGTGTGTGTGTTATTATCTCTCTTCTCTGCGTCTCTGCTCTCCTCTCTCCCCTCTCTGTCCCTCTCTCTCTCTCTCCTCTCCTCTCTCTCTCTCCTCTCTCTCTCTCTCTCTCTCTCTCCTCTCTCTCTCCGTCTCATCCTCTCTCTCTCTCTCTCTCTCTCCTCTCTCTTCTTCTTCTTCTTCTTCTTCTTTTCTTCTTCTTCTTCTTCTTCTTCTTCTTCTCTTCCTTTCCTTTCTGTCTAATGTAAGTTCGGCTTTTTTCTTCCAGAGTTTTGTTCCCTCTTCTGAAAGCTTAATTTTGTACTTTGGTTGCTTTTGCCTGTGTCTGCTTGGATGATTTCCCTTCGTTGTTTTCTTTTTAAGTCTGTTGTTGGTACCACACATGTACCTAAGCCTACCTTTGTAACATAATAAATTGCAAGCGTTTGAGAAGAGAGGAGGTGTAGGGAGTGGCAAGGATAG
>JADBJO010001293.1:405000-415000 GCA_016801955.1 Conus betulinus
TTGTATACGGCAATGGTTGATGGGATTTCCTCGGGGATTAAGAAGATCAATTCAACGGATAAGAGGATTTCTTCATTGGTCTATGATAGATTGACTCAGTGGTTGAAAGGATTTCCTTATTGGCTTTATAATTGACGGCCTCAAATGTTAAGAGGATTCCCTCATTGTTTCATAACAGACTGCCTCCAAGGATGTGGCTGCTTCTTGTCAAAGGTTCAGATTATTACCAGACTAGGCAGGAACATTATCTCAGAACTGCTCAACCAGTATGGCTGATTATGTTTATTTCCTCAGTTGATACAGACTTATCTCAGTAGGTAAAAGGATTAACAGATCCCCTGAATCATTAAGAGGATTATCTCCATGGATAATAGTAAAGGAATGCATCAAATTTGTAACATCATCTCCACAGTGGATAACTTAGTAAAAAATAATCTTTATCAAAGTGGATAAGAGGATGGCTCAGTGTGTATGACTACTACTCCATTGTAAACACGATTACTCAACTGGTAAAGGGATTACCCATGGATGAAAGCATTTCCTGAGAAGATGAGAAGACTACCGCTATGGCATTTTATTTACTCAGAGAACACACAAATGCACCACATGTGTACACCACCAGACAGTGTCATATGTACACACCCGACAAACAGTGTCATGGGTATGGGATTGTATGGGAGACTTCATTCATGCAAATGATTTCAGGAAAACGGCTGTAAAGTTTTCAGATGTCTGAATGAACGTACCTGTTAAAAGTGTTAACAGATTACTTTCATTATCCCAAAAAGGTGTTAAAAAGATTACTTTACCATCCGTTAAAAGTGTCAACAGATTATTTTAAATCAACAGATTGCTTTTACTACCCGCTACAAGTGTTTAACCGATTATTTTTACTATCTGCTTAAAGTGATATACAGAGTATTCTTCCGGTTCAGCCTGTAGAACGGGCCCGTGTCCTTGATGTGTAACAAAGAACAATGAACATAGATATGACACATGTCCATGATGCCATGACAAAGAACAATGGACATACATATGACACATGTTCATGATGCTTTGACAAAGAACAATGAACATGCATATGACACATGTTCATGATGCCATGACAAAGAACAATGAACATGCATATGACACATGTCCATGATGCCATGACAAAGAACAATGAACATGCATATGACACATGTTCATGATGCTTTGACAAGAACAATGAACATGCATATGACACATGTCCATGATGCCGTGACAAAGAACAATTAACATAGATATGACACATGTCCATGATGTTCTGACAAAGAACATGAACATACATATGACACATGTCCATGATGTTCTGACAAAGAACAATTAACATAGATATGACACATGTCCATGATGTTCTGACAAAGAACATGAGCGTAGATATGACACGTCCATGATGCTGTGACAATGAACATAGATATGACACATGTCCATGATGCTGTGACAATGAACATAGATATGACACATGTCCATGATGCTGTGACAATCAACATAGATATGACACATGTCCATGATGCTGTGACGATGAACATAGATATGACACATGTACATGATGGTGTGACAAAGAACAATGAACATAGATATGACACATGTCCATGACGGTGTGTCGCAAGGAACAATGGGTGTGGAATGGGTCTATGTCCATGATGGTATCACAAAGAAAGACGGACATAATTTGGGCCTATGCCCATGGCACTGTCACAGAGAACTGTGGATGTATAACAAATAAACCGACATCTGTAGAAATCCCTCTGTGATGATTTCTACATCTGCCTGTACGTTGCTTCTCTTCTAAAGGCCCACATGGGACCACCGACTTGATCTGTGTTGGCGAATGGTCCCATGGCCGCACAGAAGACAGTTTGGTACTGGTCACATGCAGACCACTGCTGTACCCACGCTGGTACCTTGTCAAAGGGGAGGTCGCTCCATGGTGTACAGCGTGTGATGAACCGCTCACTGTGAGACATGTACACACAGAACTGGCATTGGCATGACATTTGCCAGAAGCTTTTGACAGCAGGGTCCATAACGACCGTGTTCAGTGACTGCCCACCGCATATGGGTTCGAGTTTTCTAAAGGTGATAATTGGGTTTCCTTTGAATTCAGACTTTGTTTTTAAAAATAGCCCCGCTATTTATGTCCGTTTTAGCATGTGTGGAATTGCCTCCCCCCCCCCCCCCCCCCCTCCCCGCACACACACTTTGAAATGGAATCAAGTTTCGTTATTTCACCAGCTGTGACAGGGACCCCTGCTGTCGGCAAGGCTGTGAGCAACATGAGACTGAACTTGTTTCAGGGATCTTTTCCTGTGGCCTGTGTACCTAAGATGCATCGTCTCAAACTTGCACCCTTGGTATTGGAATCTGATGACAAACTTATCAGTTATTTTTTCCTCAGGCCGCGCACGCGCACGCACGCATACACACACAGGCGCGCACGCACGCACACATGCACGCACGCTTGTACTCGCGCGCACACACACACACTCTCTCTCTCTCTCTCTCTCTCTCTCTCTCTCTCTCTCTCTCTCTCTCTCTCTCTCTCTCTCTCTCTCTCTCTCTCTCTCTCTCTCTCTCTCACACACACACTCACACACACACACACACACACTGACTGACTGACTGAAACCATTTACTGTCAGATTAACATAGTGTTGTACTGACAACACACACACACACACGCACACACAGGCACACACACACTCACACACACACAGACAGACAGACAGACAGACAGAAAGACATGCAGAGACAGACAGACAGAGAGAGAGACTGAGACAGAGACAGAAGGAGACAGACAGACACAGAAAAAGCGAGAGACCCACGTTGTCTTGTCCGCGTGTGTCTGTCAGCGCCCTCCCGCCCAGCCCCGTTGTTCAACTCTAAGGTGTCCATCAGCAAGGACGGCATGATCACCTGGAACCGCCGCGAGATCGTCACCACCGTCTGCCCCACCTCCCCGTCCAACGCCACGCAGGTCTGCGACGTCAGCCTGGGCTTCACCTCCCCAGAGCAGGTGGAGGTCTTCAACAACAAGACCACCTTCACCATCGAGCCGGAGTTCTCCAACCACCGCTGGGACATCGTGGGCGCCCACATCGACTCCGACGACACGCAGGTCGTCCGCTTCCTGCTGGAGCTGGAGCAGCTGTACCCGGACGGGGGCGGCCCCGGGGCAAGAACTGTTCCGGGGAGGTCAGCTACGAGCTGAGGGGCAACGGGGCGGGGTCTCCGCTGGCGGGGATGCGAGGAGCAGGAGGCGGGGGGCTTGTAGGGGTGATGGTGATGGGGTGTTTTTGTTATGGTGTGTGCTTGGTTAAAGGTGTGGGGTTTCTTAGGGAAGGGATGGGGGCGGGGGGGAGGAGGGTGGAGTTAGTGGTCGCTGCTGCTTTTTTTTTTTTTTTTAATTCTCTGGAGCTTTTTTTTTTCCCCTGAACTTTAATGGAATTTGGGAATGATGATACGTGTGTTGATACCTGTTCTCTATGTCTATGTTCAGTAATAGCTAGCAAGTCCCGAGAGATGGGTGAGAGGGGAGACCATCCGATTGTCTTTTCTTACATCTTTGCAATGTCATCCGAAATTTGACCTTGATCTGTGTTTCACGGTTTCATTTTGATATTCAGTGAATTCTTTCTTTTTTTTTCCCTTTCTTTTTTTTTTTTTTTTTTTTTTTTTTTACAATATTATTTTTTCTACTTGGCTTTCAGAAATTGTTGAGTGTTCAAGTCGTCAAGAGGCAACCCACCGGAGGAGACACTACACTGCTGCCGAGTCACTTCAGTGGTGTTCAGTGGCGCCTGTTCTGATCTAACATACGCAGGACACCACCTACTAAGCCCCTACTGACGACAATAATTGCTTAGTCGCGGAGCCGGCGTGAGTGAGCTCTCCCTCCGGAGGGCGCCACCACGTCCGTCCACGACAGCCCCCATGGACTCGCCCGATACGGTGACCCCGACGGAACCAAACCAAGGCCACAGACGTGGAGAGGACATCGAAATTGAGGTCACCATGAGAGCAGGGCATGAAGGGCCACAGAATTTGAGACTTTTTTTTTTTTTTTTTTTTTTTATGCTGATCGATGAGAATGAATGATGATGATTAGATGATGCTACGGATTTCCATTTCGGTCTGAGACTACATGACAGGGGCTCTACTCTACGCTTCCTTTCATAATATATCCCGGCGTCAACCAGGCCCGAGAGATACAGACACCTGCAGTGTTGGTCAGGAATTTGAGCAACACTCTCAGAAACGCATGCCGGGAGTCCGCGACGCTACCACTTCGCCACGGCGGCTGGTCCTCTCTCTCTCTTTCTTCTCTCTCTCTCTCTCTCTCTCTCTCTCTCTCTCTCTCTCTCTCTCTCTCTCTCTCTCTCTCTCTCTCTCCCCCCCTCTCTCTCTCTCTCTCAGTCTCAGAGAAACAGCACATTTTCAGGAATACCCACAACAAAAGGTGAGGTGAGGTGAGGTGGCCTTGTTTGACCTTTGACCTTGAAATTCGGGGTCATCAGCCCACAATTAGTTTGCATCCGTTCATTGACGTGTGAACTTCAAAGACATGCAAATAACTTTGCCATTTTGCCGACACAGCAAATGCTTGATTTTTTTTTTTTTTTTTTTTTTTTTTTTTTTTTTTTTTAATTTGTTGTGTTGAACGATTATTGACTCATTTACTGCTTTGTCCATTTGGTATGTATTTATTTACTTGTGAAACTTGTATTCGGGTGATTGTTTGTGGTATTTCTTTGTGAGAGCTAGCGCTTAGCTATTGACATTATGACCAAACTTTCCGTTTAGATTTCCAGCGCGCCCCCCTCCTCCTCACCCTTCCCCATCCTGTTTTTTTTTTTTTTTTTTTTTTTTTTTTTGGGGGGGGGGGGGTGGGGGGGGTCTCCTTTTTGTGTTTTTTTTGTTTTGTTTCGTTTGTTTGTCAGTTTGTTTTGGGTTGACTGGGTGGTTAGATGTTTTTTTTTTTTTTTTTTTTTTTTTTTTTTTTTTTTTCTTCCGGATCCTGTCCTCGGCATTGCCTCCATACTGTTCTTTTCGACCCAACCACCCACCTCCCTGCCCTCCTCCCCTTGCCTTCCCAACCCTCCTCTCACCCGCATCCAAATTCGTCTTGTTGTAGCAGCCCAGGGGCCGGAAGTCCGTGTAAGAAAGCAATCCGTCTTTTTTTTTTTTTAAACTCCCAGTTGTTTATAGAACAGGGAGTACTTTACAATGGGAATGAAGAAATACTGTCTGTCTGTCTGTCTGTGTCTGTCCGTGGTCAAAATGTGTTCCACTCGCTCCAGACAAAACTCCTGGGCTGATCTTGTAGGTATATTCATTATGGGTCACGGATGATGCCCGATGTTTTATTTTTTTACCAGAATAGCCGTTACTAACGGCTGTAACGGCCCTAAACGATTTTTCTTCTAAATGGGGTATCTAGAAAATGATAACGCAAACAAAAATGACGTCAAAGCTTCCGTCGTCGTAAGCCGAAGTGACGAAATACATTATGACGCATGTTTGATTGTGACGTTGTATTCTAGATAAACTCGGAGTGCATGCTTTTGCATCTTGTTTTGCTGTTACAACAGGAAACATCTCCGTCTGAAATGATTTCTTCGATAACGATTTTTTTTTTTTTTTTTTTTTTTTTTTTTTTTAACTTAATTTAAACAGATTTATTTGATCGAGTCTAAACAGTGGCTTGAGAAAGAAAACGGTTGGTGTTGAACGTTAAAATGGAGAGACAGAGAGAGAGAGAGAGAGGGGGGGGGGGGGGGGCTGTAAAATACACGGAAACACCTCTAGAGGCGCTCTGCTTCAACTGCCCCCCCCCCCCCCCCCCCCCCGCAAGGGAGATACAGAGTGCGACGGCACCTGTGACAGCGATGGGTCGTTTCCTCCAGTGAGAATTGTCCAGTCAATTCAAGCCTGGTTTGCCCACAGTGGAGAGAAACCCCCCTTGACATGTCAAAAAGGCCTCGCTTTGTCTTGGACAACAGTGTTTCACGTGCTCACAAAACGCTCACACTTAATCCCCTCTCCTACACACCCTCTCCCCCCCCCCCCCCCCCCCCCCCCCCCCCCCCATCCCACCATCCCACCTTCATCACTTCCCCCTCTCCACCTCCCATCATTCTCTGCCCTCTCTCCTCCCTTCTCCATCTCCCATTCTCTGCCTCTCCCCCCCCCCCCCCCCCCCCCCCCCCCCCCCCCCCCCCCCTCCTAGGCCTCAGCACCGGGAAATCCATCGGCGGTTTCTATTGTTCGGGAAAACTTATTTATTGGGCACATGCTTGGAATTCCCTGTCTGTTGGTCTTCTCCTGAGCTCACCACTGTGTTTGTCAATCTGTCTGTCTGTCTTTCTGACTGCCTGTCTGTGAAGATGGAATGCTAGTGTTTTAGGCTAGTTTTGCCTTTGAAAAAAAAAAGCAGTTCTTACGTGCATGCGTGTGTGCACGCGCGCGCGCGCGCGCGCGTGTGTGTATGTGTGTGTGTGTGTGTGTGTGTGTGTAAGGAGATGTGTTTGTGTGCCTGCATCTATTTCTATCTGTTAGCTCGTGAGCATGCATGCATGCGTGCGCGTACGTGTGTATGTGTGTGTGTGTGGGGGGGGGGGGGGGGGGGTCTCTCGCATGTGTGCCCAGGTGTACGTAATGTGTCGTGCTAATTTACTTTGTGTTGACTACTTTTTGCCCATGACAGCAAGCCCAGGTGTAGAGTAGTAGGCCCTACAGCTGCGTCGCCATGTTGTTTGTTTCACAGTAAGAACATGAGCATGATAGTTGGAAACTCGGTGTGGCTTGTAAAAATCATGATATATTATGATAATGATAATGATAATAAATAAGATTAATAATAATAACCATATTATATAATTATGATAATGACAATAATAACAGTGAGCTTAACAGTCGTAACAACAATGATAATGATAATAATAATGATTAAATACTAGTTGTATTCAAAGAATTAGAAACCTAATAGAATGCATGTTCACAATGTAGCAATATTGCGTGAATGCCTGTGTAACATATGGAATTGTCATTGTTACATTGTTATCATTCTCTCTCTCTCTCTCTCTCTCTCTCTCTCTCTCTCTCTCTCTCGAACACACACTCACTCTCTCTCTGTGTCAATCTATCTTTTCATTTACACACATACACACACACGCACGCACGCACGCACACACACACACACTCATCAATGCGCGCGTGAGCCGACGCACGATTGCTGCATAAAGTTGTTCAGTTTGGAATATATCAGAATTTTTAGTGTGGAAATTCGAATCTTGTTTTCAGAAAGCTATCACGCAGGTATTCCAAAATTTCAGAAGCCTGTCTTTGGGGAATTCGAATATTTCAGAAAACTGTCGTATGAGAATTCGAACATTTTAGAAACTTATTACTTGGAAAAAAAAAATTGGCATAAAATCTACCGGTATGTTCGTTTGTTTTTAATCAGCAAAGATCAGCGCGAATCTTCATGTGTGTTTACAAATGTCTTAAATTTATCCCTCATGTTTTGCTAGATGGACTGTACACTGGTTTTGTTAACGGATTTGTGTGCTGAAAATGACCAGTGTGGCATTTCGGGGATGCACGGACGTTTGAAGACTGTTTTCACCGTTGACCTTTGGTTCTGGACACCCCTGGTGTGCTGTAGCCGTGTGGCTGAATGTTACAGGTCCGTAAACAAAGGTGTTAGCTCATGTTGATCCGGTCCTGGAGTCGTCGACTGTGTGTCGGTCGTCTGTCAGCAAGGCAGTGGTCTGAGTGGATGTCACTCTGCGTAACAACAACAGCAATAACAACAGCAACACACACACACACACACACACACACACACACACACACACACACACACACACACACACACACACACATCTCGCACGCACGCACGCATGCACACTGTTCGATCGGTCTCTCTCTCTCTCTCTCTCTCTCTCTCTCTCTCTCTCTCACTCACACACACACACACACACACGCGCTCGCGCGCGTGTGCACACACACACACACACACACACACACACACACACACACACACACACACACACACACAGAGCATGCTTGACATTTTTTTTACACGGGCACGAACGCCCTGACATTTTACACGTAATGATACGTAGCATTTTCCAAGGAACAGCATCCGTGCACAGAATGCATCGTACTTTCTATCATCATCTGAAAGCGAAGCTTTAACGACCAGATTGCCACGATCAAATTCAGGAGATCCACACAACTACGGGGGGCAATTGAGTGACACATCTGTTTGCATTAAGCCAACAAGACTGATCGTCCAAAGAGATGCCCAGCACTTTATTGTTGTACAGTATGTAATAGAGTTAACCCTTTCGTGGCGTTAGGGATGCACGGGAGTGCGTGATGTTGGATCAGTCTTGGGGCCAACTGAAGCTATAGTGAAAGCGCGAGTGGTAAGCGAACAAGCACTGGACAAGTGTACTGTAACAATTCTATCACTTCTCAGGGACCGTCGTAGAAAAGAGAAGCAAGATCCACTGCGTGTCCAATAGATCCATGAATCCACTGTGTGTCCAGCAGATCCATGGTAACCGTGGGCTGGGGATTATTGGGGACCTTTTACTTCCGATTCTCAACACATCGATATTTTTGTTTTCAGTTGGATCAAAAACTGCTCGTGCTTAATGTCACTTACTTGGGAGTTTTCCGTATCATTGTTGGTTGCTCAACTCAGCAGTTGACAAAGAAAGACCTTTCTTTTCCATGGAATACCGAGCAAAGGAAGTAAAGATAACCAGACGGATTGATACGGAAAAAAATATGTCGTGTGCTGAATAAGTCCCAGTGGTTCTAAGAGTGATGTCACTAACCAGTCAGAATGACTCTTGGCTCTGGCCAATCGGAGCACAGCTTTGTATAGTAATCTCTGAGAGCACAACCATAGGACGGTCAACATTCTTTGTGTGTGTGTGTGTGTGTGTGTGTGTGTGTGTGTGTTCACTGAACGTGTTAATCGGTCCCATTGACGTCTGAAGAAAATACATTTGTCGATAACGCACTTGACCTTTTTTTTTTTTTTGGACGATGTGTGTTGTGTGTGTGTGTGTGTGTGTGTGTGTGTGTGTGTGTGTGTGTAACATGGCTTTGGGCCGTGTTTGTGTGTTTCTTTGTATTTGGCTTCTTTTCAGCAGCATCGCAGTCTGTTTGTATCTCCTTGTTTATAGTCTGACTTGCAAACTCCTAGCCATCACACACAGAAAAAAATGACACGTTATGAAGTTTAACATACATCAAAATTTCACCCATTTGTTGAAGTTGATTTTTTTCTTTTTTTTTCTTTTTTTTCTTTTGTTTGTTTGTTTGTTTTTTGTTTTGGATATTCTTACTTCCAAGCATTTTTTTTTTGTCCCGTCAGCAAGGCGGTCAGCACTCTGCATGCTGCCAAGCTGGTGAGCGGAAGTAAAGTTCCCCCACACTTGTCCACACAGCTGTGTCCACAAGTCCACACCAGGCTCAGGGAGGCGGGCCTGCCACAGCTGCTCTCTCTCTCTCCCTCTTTCTGCGGGTCCCTGCACCGCTGGTTTACTCTGACCACGGTGGGATCCCCTGTGGACTGAGGGGGGGGGGGGGGGGGGGGGGGGGGGGGGGGGGGGGGGGGGGGGGGGTCAGTCAGTCAATATCGAGAACTTCTTTGACTTCTAAATTTGCGCTTGTGTGTTAGTAGCTTTCTCTTTTCCGTCACTCTTTTTTTACTCTGCTCCCCCACCCCCACCCCCCACCCCTTCCTTTTATTTGAAAAAAAAAAAATATATTTTTCTCTCTCTTTACTGTCGTCTACTGCTTTTTGCTCTTCTTTTGTGGACCACTCTTCTGTAATGTTTCTGGACACTTTTTTTTTACAATTATTTCACACAAGTTATGACATGCCTGTACACACACACACACACACACACACACACACACACACACACACACACATATATATATATTGTACATT
>JADBJO010001293.1:420000-451648 GCA_016801955.1 Conus betulinus
CTCTCTCTCTGATAATTGCACTGTTTTCTAAAATATATCACAGGCTTTCGTTACTTACATGCTTCATGTTCTGCCAAAACCAGATCAAACCACAAACACAAATTTGCTCATCTCGGCACTTCCTCTGACCCATACAAGTACAGCTTCTTCCCATCAACCATCCCAGCCTGAAACTCCCTGCCTGCAACAGCAGCAGAGGCTCCCTCCTTGCTATCATTCAAGAGGGAGCCCAGCCTAGATCCCTATCCCAACTCGCCTAACGGTAAATGATGGGCAGGGTTGTGCCGGTCGAGGTCACGACCTGGGGGTCGCCACGATTACCGGGTAAGCCTCCCCAAATACTAATTAGGCTAGTTGAGTCCCCCCCCCCCCCCCCCCCCCCCCCCCCCCTTTTTTTTTTTTTTTTTTTCCCCTACCGCAACACGCTGCCCCAGAGCTGAACTCTGGGGTATGTGCAGAGACGTCTCTGGTATGCGGTTGGGGTACTAACACCACTTTACAGCTCTTTAGCTATCTTTTTGTTGCCCCTATTAGATCAACAGGTCAATAACAGTCAACGATGACGGCTGACCTGCAAATTTGAAGATTGAAGATTGTTCCTTTGGTTCTTTTCCCCAGATCTGAGTGGAAAAATATATTTGTTTAATGTGTAGTATACTCACATTATTATGGACAGGTAGAATTTTTCATTTTCTCTCACTCACTCACTCACTCGCACTCTGCAAAGACTAAAAAAAAAAAAAAGAAGGACAGATATCTGGAGACAAAAAACAAAGGAAAACCCAATGTCAGACGTTTCAACGTGAAAACTGCTGCTGGTTTCGAAAGAATGATAGAATGTTCGTCGTAGTTGGTGTTTCGGGATGAATGGGGTTGGTAGAGGGCCCTATAACAGCTAAATAATGCTGTCGGTACATAACATCATAGTAGATAATCATGGAGTTTTCAATTCCACACTTGGACAGTATTAATGACCAGGCCCGTTGTTTGGTTGTATTTTCCTTTGACATCAGAGTTACATGGAAGACACCAATCCTCACCGTGGCGTTGGACTGACTGGAGCCGTCGGGATGAAAAGAAGGAATGTCTTTGAGATCACTAGCTGTGGCTGATAGGATGCGTGTGGGGGTATTTTGACAAAAGGCCTCATCTTCTATTGCTTTTTTTTTTTTACCTTTTGATAGACTCACTCTATAGGTGTAACCCCCAAACACTGCATTACACACACACACACACACACACACACACACACACACACACATGCACACACACACACACACACACACACACACACACACACACACACACACACACACACACACACACACACACGCACGCACGCACGCACGCACGCACGCACGCACGCACACACACACACACACACACACACAGAGTCTTTTTCTTCATCTTGATTATATCAAGCGCGTTTACACAAAAATGATATGATGTTTTGAAAACGAATTCAAGAAACTCCTACAATTAGTCCCCCCTAAGACTTTTTTTTTCTTTCGTTTTGGTTTTCATTATTTGCTGGGCTCCATCATCAACACAAATACCACACAAACGCAAATACAGAATAGAAAATATACGAAAAACCAAAATCCGGGAGAAGGGAAGTCACCACGCATGTCAAAAACACCCCAGGGTTGCGCCTCATTGTAACATCTCCCCACCCACACCTTTTTTTTTTTTTCATACTGTTTCCCCCCATTCTTTAAAACATTCTTGTTCCAAAGCACTTCATCTCGCAGTCAACAGCTATTTCTGGCATATGGGGGATAATAATCAGAGAGAATTTCCTGTTTGATCTCTAGCCCGTCTTAAAGACAACATAGTTTGTTTCACAAAGTCAATTTTAAAAGGAACGACATTAAATCATAAATGTTTTGAAAACCTCCCTTTTGTTCGTCTTTTATTCATAGATAGTAATATGTCAGAGTGTGTGACTCGCCGATCTTTAGGCTATAAACTTCCTTCTGATGTTATGAAAAACGCAATGAAAACAACTGTTGCATTTACCTTCACACACACGCTCGAGGCACAGGAACTGATGTGTCCATGATGCACTCACACACATATACTCTGTGTGTGTGTGTGTGTGTGTGTGTGTGTGTGTGTGTGTGTGTGTGTGTGTGTGCGTGCGTGCGTGCGTGCGTGCGTGTGTGTGTGTGTGTGTGTGTGTGTGTGTGTGTGCGTGTGCGTGCGTGGGCGTGTGTGTGTGTGTGTGTGTGTGTGTGTGTGTGTGTGTGTGTGTGTGATTGACAGTAGCCGGGAAAGGGAGGAGAATTTTTTCTGTCACAGCAACAGATGTTGACTTCAAGGCAGAGACCAGAGTGTGCGACTTTGTTTCAAATGCTCGCAAATTGGACATGAAAAGTGAGAAGAGCTTCACTTGCAGCTGTAAATACAATGATGGGCAGCCCTGCTCCCTACCGTTCTCACTGGCTGACCTGCAAGATATGCAGACCACCCACCAAAACCTTAGCTAGGATGATCTGGTCTCATCATACCTCATCTCTGTGACACAGAAGATGGCAGCCCATAGTTCCAGTCAGAAACTGGAAATGTTTTGTTGTTTTTTTTTTAGACAGGTATTTCATCAAGCTGGCTGAATCAAGAAATCCTATCATTTTGAATTTCTTGAGTCAGGTGAGGTGGACGTGCGCTTGTCTTGCGATACTGATCGACAGGTGATCAAGCTTTGGAAAGATGCTGATCTTCCTCCTAAAGATCTGATTGCTCCCATAATCAAACCTTCTAGTGTGTCCCTGCAGCGCGGGGGAGGATCTCTACAGAGAGATCAGGGAGTTTGTTGCTGCGGACCATCAGGATCTGGTGTTTGCGCAACCACCTGTCATTGAACCTAAACCATCGAACGCCAGTGCTCCATCCTCTTCCACTTCCAGTGCAAGCCAGGGAGTTCTGTCAACATCTGAGACAAAGGAAAGTGGACAGACCCAAGAAATCCCACCAAAGCAGTGAATGAAAAGTTATTTGTGATACTGAGCAGCAGTGACAAAAAAAAAAAAAAAAAAAAAAAAAAACTGGTTCACAGGATGGAACTTGATAACAGAATGCCATGGACAAGCATTTGCTTTAATCAAGATGAGATTTTTTTTAAATGTAAAAATGTTAATGCTGTACATTGGTCCGTGTATATGTCTCTATTGCTAATAGAATTTCTATAAACATTATTTTTGGTGTGGAAACTAAAGCTGTACAACTTTGATTGGAAGTTGAATTGTGGTTAATTTCCTCAATGCCTTTTAAAAGCTAAGAATGTAACGAAGAATTTTCGTGTACTCTTTCATCTTATGGGGGAATAGACCACTTGATTATTCATCTTTTGACACCAAACACATAATTCAGAAAATTCAATTTCCAGAGTAACGCTCAAAAGAAAGTTGCAACTTTTTGCGACCAAATTACTCCCTTCGTTATGATCAGATTATCAAAATTTAAACACATGTAGAAAAAATATAACAAGCAAATTCATTTTGTTTTGTTGTTGTTGTTGTTGTTTTTTCATTTTATTTGGAAAATATTTAGATTTCATAAATTGCGAATAAACAATAAATGAAAATTTTCCACTTAATCCTCCTTTTCCCATGCTGCAACACAATGTGGAAACCTGGGATAGCCCTGATTGTGCGTCACTTCCGTCTCGCTTGTTTGGTGGCAGCCTTGCGTTTGGCGTGTTTTTCTTGAGTCAGTGGCGCGTTCTGTTTGAGCGTCTTTGTAGGCCTTGCAGCGTTTTTGTTTCGCCAGTGCCAGTGTTTTGTTGTACCCTGCAGTTCCGTGTACTTGCCTTTGGTAGCGGTTCTGCTGCTGGCAGTGTCTTTGGTTGTGCTGCCGGCCTTTGCGCTCCTGCACTGCTGCTTTTCTTGTGTCCAGGTTGGTATTAGATCTAGAAACCTTGAAAAGTTGCCATGTCACTAACATATTTAAATGTTTTCTTGCTTTTTAATGAAACATGATGCTTTGGCACAGATGAGAATCGACGGTTAACTGTCGGTCAATCAGAATTCAATTTTTTCGAATGACGGTCCCCTGGCTATTGTTATCACAAGTAAAAAAAAAAATGGCGGAAAGATTTTCTTTTCTTTCGCTCGTTGGTTTTTAATCGGGAATTGATATTCAGCGAAGAATCTTACAGGGAAAATGCTTTAATTTAATGAAACTTTCTTCCTTTTTTGATGAACTCTGAAGCGATCAAATCTGAGTGAATTTCGTTATTTGTTTGTGTCTCACCTGAAGAAGACCTAAGAGGACGAAAGGCGTTGTGTTTTGTCTTGTGACTCGTTTGTACCGTTTCTCGCAAACATTTATTTAAGATTTGAAACTCATGTGATTTTGCATTGGGAATAGGTCTACTGTGGACATTTTAAGGTAAAGGAAGACTATTTGATGATATGATAAAGACTTGACCTGACTGTACAAAGACAAGATAACACATAGAAGGGACATGTAAAGCCAGTTCTGGCTATAATTGCAAAAGCAATTGTCCCTATGAACCTGAAACTGGAATAGTTTGCCAGCACTTGGCAGTCCCCCAATCCATGGAGTTTACTGTGGCATATTGGTGATTCATTGAGTTATCAAACCCAGCAGAAATATTAAAGCACACTCAGATCTTGAAACAAATCCTGATAAGCTGTTTTATCTTTGGCCCTGAATTTTTCATAACTTCTAGACTCATCATAATTGAATGCACATGAAAAAGTGTTTTGGGCAGGTTTTACATTCATATCATCTTAACTGACAGAATTTTGCTGTATCTCTCTCTCCTCTTCACCTCTCTGCATCCCCACAATTCTGAAAATGCTCCACATTTCCTCAAATGTAAATTAATTAAATAATAGCAGGCTGGAACACGTAAAGCAAATATAGATCAGTTATTATGGGCATGAGGTGAGGGATAGAGAGCAAGCTGCTTCTGATTCATTATGTCAATAGGCCTAATCATGTGATGTTATTTTCCTCATTGTCACTATAGTATAATGTCAGTGTCAGTGAAACCTTTTTCTGAGCAGCTCAGACGTAACATTCATTCTTCATATGTTGAATTTCAGGTTACATTGTGTGGAAAATTTTTAGTAATTGCAACATCATATCCAGGATCAGCCTATTTTAATGCAACTATGGGCTTTGGATATGTCCTTTTTCGTGATGTTTTAATGTTTGAGTGACATGGCCGAGACATCTTTTTTGTTATCAACAACTTTTGACAAAACTGCAAATGAAGGAATTTAAGGTCATAGTCTAGCAGGGCTCATTCGTCATAGAAACTCTTTGATAAAAAGTCATTGAATTTTTAGGACCCTTTTTCAAAATTAAGAAAATCCTTGATAATGGGACCTTAGTTCAATGGATATCTCAATGCTCAGAAGAAATGAACCTTTCGATGGAACAATTCATGTTTTGGTGGGAAAATAATACTATACAAAGAATGAATAATGTGAATAGTTAAAAAAGAAAAAAAAAAAAAAAAAAAGGGGGGGGGGGGGGGGGGGGGGGGGGGATAGTTTGTGTCTGCCAAAAGTTATCACTCCCACTTGTCAACTTCTAATCAGATTCAGCAGAAGTGATTGTATGAAGGTACAGAATGTGATACCAAAAGTCTGAAAAGACGTTCCTTTGTTGTTTGTTTTTAATTTTTTTTTTTTTAACTCTGTTTTTTTGTTTAACTGGTCTATAGATATTCTGTGAAAGCATGGTTTGCACTGGTGGAATATCCCAGCATCAAATGTAAATTTTTGTAACTGTAGAAAAGAAATTAATGTTCTGCTTATCCCAGCATCAAATGTAACTATTAGGAAAGAAAGTGATGTTCTGCTTAATACTTGGCATATCACATGGCCATAACATGGCTTTCGCTGATCATGCTGCATGGTTTTGTCTAATAATGACATGATGGAACGAAAACGTCCTGTTTCTGTGTTGTTTTCTCTGCTGGTTTCTGTCCAGTTTTAATATCCAAGCCGGTTTTGGTCTAGTTCTGATAAGCTGCTTTTGATTTTGTAAAAACTCGCTCATAATCTTGTCAAAATATTTGTCAAGCATGTTACCATTTAACCAGAAGCTTTGTAAACTAAATGGTCAGTAACTACAGAACAGTTCTTCTTTGCTCATATGTAAGTTTGTTTGTTTTTGTTTGGTAGTACATGCAGTTTGATTAGTCTGCTTTCAAAATTACTAGCGTTACTGCCGCGCAGTGTGTGGGTTTGGTTTTTAATCGGTACATGGTTCTTCTTGCAGGCACTGAGTCTGTGGTGTCTGGTCCGGCTGTCCTCTGTTCGGGCTGTTTGTTCTGGTGCTGCTTGTACCTGCCCGCCTGGTCCTGTGCTTCCTGACAGAAGGTCAGTGGACATGTTTGTGTTGAATTTTTACTTTTGTCTTAAACTCCATTGCTCTCTCTCTCTCTCTCTCTCTCTCTCTCTCTCTCTCCACGTTTTACCAGATAGATATATGAAAAAAAAAAAATTCATAAGGATAGTGTCTACTCTGAATCCTTTTGAAGCAGAATCACACACATCTGGAAACTAAGAAAAAATTATTTACTGTTTCAAGTGACATGCTGTTCTGGTTATGTGCAGTAGAGATATCTTTCAAAACGTTATTTTTTTTCCTGTTTTATTGTAACTTGTAAGATTTGTTAGGGGTTTTTGACAGTCAAGACTTAGCAATTCCGTTTTAACTGGATTTGCCTGGTTGGTTTTAAAGCGAGGTGACTGCAAGTAGAAACTGGAAACAAGATTAAGAAAGGAGAAATTTCTATACCGCCAAAAACAAACTACAGAATATACACTATGCATTTTAAACTATGCATTCTAACAACATAAACTACAGCAAAAATGAAGGATGAACAGTGGCTTATTCGCAGATTGGGCACAGAATGGTTGTGAAATTGAAATGAGGCTGCAGGGAGAGAAGACAATATGGGTTGAAATAATTATAATTATGATGATGATAATGGTATAATAATAAAGAGAACATGGATGAAATAACACGTCCGCGAAAACAGGAATTTGACCTGGCTGTTTGTCCAGAGATCCTAAAATAGCATAATATCCAGGTCGATTTTTTTCCCCTGAGTGTTTTTGGTAAAACTGCATCCTGGTTATTCCATCTGATCCAGTCTTTTCTTTTCCAAACTGGTCATTCCTTTGTACGTCTGCTGAGAGAATACGGAAATGCTGCTTTGGCCAATAGTCACGATACCGTTTGTTGAGCCTAGTGGAGATAAGTCTGTGATAATTGCCAGTGTTCATTTTCTCAAGCCATCACACAGCAAAGGCTTCTTCCTGGTAGTGGCTGCCTAATCTTACATTAACTGCTGTGAAATAGGTTCTTTCTGACACAAAATACTTTCAAACCTGATTCATCAACACACTCAAGCATGGACTTGTGTTGTTGATTTTTTTCGATGTTTCTGGGCGTGTTATAAATTTTTGACACAGCCTGACATCATTTTGCACATGGAAATTAGCAAGAGTTGTCGCTCTTTGGTCAGATTTCCCCTTGTACTGCTAGCGTCTGCAAGTGCAATTACTACACGAGAATCACATGTCCAGAACTTTTTCCTGATTTTGTTTCTTGGTCCTTTTTTTTTTTTTTTTTTTTTCACAATTTGTCCTGTTCGTCCTATTTTCACTAATCATGGAAAACACAATCCAGTGAAACCGCATGGGTAAACAGGTCTGTGTTTATATGCTCGCCAAATAGAAAAGAAAAGAAAGAAGAAGAAAGAAAAAGATGTTTATCATCCCAACTGCAAATATCAGTACATTCATTGTGCTTTTATCTTGTCTATTAATGTTAGTCCAAAGGCCACTTTAAATGATTTATGTGATTCCTGGTTCTTTATAGTATGACAAAGTACCAGTTGGTTAATTTAATAGTCAAATGAATATTGTTTCAATTTATGTTTTCAAAACATTTAAATGATAAATCTCGCCTTGATTTATTTTGGCAAAGCGGTCATGCCTACTGATCTTGCAACAGTTTTTCACCCCTGATTTATGAAAATAAGGAGATTGGTATATCCTTAAGCTGGTTACCCCAGTGCATTATCAATAAACTTATATACAAGCTTTATTAGAACCTGTTTCATAAAAAGCAACAAAAAATATATATTTCGCTTAACATTATTTTTGCTTTCATTAGAAATTTTTTAACTAGCGCCTGTAATTTAATCATCATCATATTCTTAGTAAATTCATTGAAAATTCTCAGGACTCCTCAAGAGCTACACAGTACACTTGTGGGGTTGAAGGTTTAAATCCATGTATGATTTTATAACTTCACAGTCTAAATCTATGAGCTATGTCACTTACCTGTTGCACCAATAATCGCCACCCCACCCATATGCCACTCCCACCCCTTCCCCCTGAGATACAGGGTTGCAGGTTAAACTTCCTGCCACTAGTGCTAGAACAAGACCACCAAGTTTTTGGTCAAAGTGAAAAAAATGTCTAGTTTGCCATACAAGGGAGTTGTTCAAAGTGAAAAAAATGTCTAGTTTGCCATACAAGGGAGTTGTTCTAACACCAGATGCTCGCATTCTGGTCACCGTAAACTGCATTTTTTTAGTTCAGACTGCAAACTGTCTTCATAGATTTCAGGAATGGCAGATATAGACTTAAGTCAACAAAAATTATTGCTGCCTCAAGTTTCTTGAATTAAGTGAACTCCACTGCATACAGGTCAGTAACATTAATGTAGTTTTTTTTAATGGTAGTCTTGTAGATTACATGGTAAAAAGGAGGTCAGGTGTCTCAAACAACCAGGTTTTTACTTACCAATGGTATAGAAACCCTTCAGCTTCAGGGGGGCGAAGCCTTCTGACCCCCAACAAAGGGCTGTGTCCCTTAACCTCACCAGGGAACCTAAGGCGGTCCCTAAACCCCAGCCTTTCTGCTTTTCATTTTTTCCTGTTTCACCAATGAAAGAATATTGCTGCTGCAATTTATAAAGTAATAGTGGTAGTATTTTTTGTTGTAGTTTAGTAATAATGCTGACAAAGATGATGAGTAATTGTAGAATTGATAGTAATGATAACTGGCAGCAGAAGAGAGAAGGGTGGGGGATTAGAGGATAGTTTAATGATAGGTTATAGGAGGAATACTAATGATGATGATGATAATACACTGTCAGATGGTAATAACAACAACAACAATAATGATAATGATGCGGGACAATAGAAGAAGAAGAAAAGGGAGGAAGGGAAGAGAGAAAGAAGAAAATAGGAGGATGTAGATCATGGAAAGACAGAAAGATTGAATCTAAAAAATGTACTAATTGTCACGCTAAAAATCATGATCATGATCATAAAAGTAATTGTTATGATGGTAATAATGTAGGAAAATGGGTAGGATAAGAATGCATAATTATGATTGTGATCATAATAATAGTTATAATGAATATAATGATAATTACTACTGTGATCATGATAAGAACATTTAACAGACTATGACCTTAAATAGTAGTAATGCTTATAAGAATGATGAAAAAATTCATGGGAACTACAACTGTTAATGACAGTGACATGATAATGATTTATATCATAATATTAACTATAATAATAACGATAACACTGATGGTGATCATAGAAATGATAATAAGAATGAGAATGAAAGTAACTGATAATAGTAATAATGTTAACAGTAGTATTAGTAATAATAATAGTAGGTGGAAAGGAGTGGAAATGGTAAAAGAGTGAAAAGCTAACAGCTTTATTGAAACATGGAGGGGAAAATGGGAGGAGGGTACAAGAATATGCATGCATTTGGGCTTGCGTGTGCTTGCACACACGCACACACATACACACATATTGTGTGTGTCTGTGTGTGTGTTAGTAAAAGAGGGAGAATGTAATGAAAGAAAACCAGAGTAAGAAAAGAGGATTGATAGATATAGGAGTGAAGAAATATACTGATGAAGCAAATGGAGACGGTGAACAGAGGGAAGAAAAATTAGCTATAACTTACACATGGGGTAAATAATGAGTAGTATGGTAATGTGCCTTTGGAGAGTTCTGCGGGCTGATATTGTGGGGTGGGATAGCCTCATGCTATTTTGAATGTTGATAAGTGGGTAGAGGGGGCCTTGGGACCCTCTGTCCACTTAGCATCAAAAACATCCAAAAATAGCATGTGCCTATTCACCCTCACAGTATCAACCTGCAGAGCTCTCCACAGACACATCATATAACTGATTAATACCAAATTACCATAGTATTTTTTGCCTTAAGTTGCAGCTTTCTCTCCCTCTCTCCTTTCTTCATCATCTCCATTTTTCAACAACAATCTGTTCTTTACTCACATACATGTGTCTATCCACACACCTTTTCTTACTCTGATTTCCTTTAAAATACATCTATACTCCCTCTTCTTTTTCATTTTCTCTTCCTTCTTTCCTTCCTGTGTGTTTGCATGTGTGTGTGTGTGTGTGTGTGTGGAAGGGGGGGGGGGGGGTCTCCCCCACCACCTTTTTTCTTCTCTGTTTCAGTAGTACTGTTAGTGTTTTCCATCATTTCTATTCTTTCCTTACACTGCTATGATTGCTGATATTACTATTATCATTATGATGATAACTATTGTTAACATTGTCAGTTTTTTTTTTAATTCTTATTGCTGTCATCATCATCATCATTATTGTCATTGTTGGTGTTGTTATACAATTATCATTGTCCTAATGATTACAGTTACTATTATCACACTATCATTAATCCTATCATTGTGATTAGTAGTAGTATTAGTGCTACTGAAAATTATCATTTTTATCAGCTGTATTATTATCATTAACATGATTATCATCATCATTGTCATTTTCATTATTTTTACTGGGATTCAAATTACCATTATTATCATTATCACTGTTTGAAATTATCACTTTAACTATCACAACTGTCATTGCTTCATTATTACTAGTATTGTTCATTTCTTGATATAATCATTACGCACTTGTATTCTGTTTACCTTCACACTTCCTCAATCATAGCTGTATATTAATTGTCATTAATTTTATGATTGTGATCATAATTATTATGATGACCATTAGTACATTTCTTAGATCCAGTCTTTCTCTCTTTCCCATGATATCACTTTCTCTTCTTCCGTACATCCCCCTCCTCCTCTGCCCCTCCTCTTTCTTTTCCCTTATCTTTATTTTAGTAGTATCGCCATTTTATCATTGTCTGTTATCGTTATCATCATTATTATTATTACTGTCATCATCATCATTAGTAGTATAGGTACTATGACAGTATTATTTTAACTGTCTTCTAACCCCTCGCCCATGTTTCCATCTGTCAGTATTGTTACTAATATAACTATCATCTTTGTTAGCATTAGTACTATATCAGTATGTGACTGCAGTAGAATACCATCAGTATTAGTTGTAGAAGTGGAAATGACATCTGGTTATTTCATTATCACTATCATCATCATTATTATTATTGCAAACCATATTGTCTGCACTCCCAGCAGCCTCATTTCGATTCCACATCCATTTTGCACCCAGTTTGAGGGGATAAGTGACTGTTTGTCTTTCATTTTCAAGGTCATGAAATGACCTGGCAGTGGACTTTCAGACTGAAATGTAATGTAGGCTCACTAACAAGTAGCCGTACACTCGGCTTCATTATCCCCTCCCCTAGCTTCCAAGTGAAAGCATGAACTACTCGTGCAGGTTAGGGATCTGACCCCCAAACCCAGAGCAAACGGGGATTGCACCCATAGTTTTTTAAAACTGCAGGACAAACGCAACAAAGGTGGTTCGATCAAAGAAAGCTAGTCCCCTGCTCATAGCAAGAAATAAAGTAAAAATCTAGCTTTCCCCATCATCATTGTTGACTGTAGTTGTATCATTGTGGCTGTGTCCTTTTCCCCATCATTGTTGACTACAGATGTGTCATTGTGGCTGTGTCCTTTTCCCCATCATTGTTGACTACAGTTGTGTCATTGTCCTATCAAGCCTTGTCAGTGTTGGCTGTCTGCCACATTACAGCTTGTGGCTGTGTCTTTTTCCCCATCATTGTTGACTGCAGTTGTGTCATTATGGCTGTGTCCTTTTCTCCATCATTGTTGACTACAGTTATGTCATTGTGGCTGTGTCCTTTTTCCCCATCATTGTTGATTACAGTTGTGTTGTTGTGGCTGTCCTTGTTTTACAGTTGTGTCATTGTGGCTGTATCCTTTTCCCTATCATTGTTGACTACAGTTGTGTCATAGTCCTATCAAGGCTTGTCAGTGTTGGCTGTTTGCGCAGACAGTAAGTCTGTTACATCTTGTGTCTGTGTCTTAGGGTTTATAAAATAACAGAAGGGCTTTAACTAATTGGTTTGGACGCTTTGTGTTCTGTGCTTTGCACTGTGATTTTGACTAGTTTGTCCTCATAACTTGGCGTTCAAGATCATTTGTCCAGTTGATGTCCATTGTTGTGCTGGTGCCCAGTTGTAGCATGTTAGTCCAGACTGGTTGTCCATACTATTCATAGCTTGTGGCTCTTACAGTGCCCTGTCATGGCTTTCATGGCCTGGGAAGTTTGCCGTGGCATGGGCTCATGGCAGTTGGGTTTGCCCTTTGGATGGCTTTTTGGCCTATACTGTTTCACCTTATGTTAGGTCCCTATCACGGCTTGTCAGTTTCAGCTGTTTTCGTTGTTAGGACTTGTGAGTTTGCCATTGACCTGTCTTAGTTTTGTCACTAATACTGGTCTAGGTTGTTTGTCCAGTTACATCTTCAATGGTTTTATGTTTTATTGGTAACATCAATCTATAGGATTTTTTGTTGTCCAGTTACATACAACTGCAATAGTTCTCCGTTAAGGCTAGTGGTCTAAAATGATTTTCCTTCTGAGGCTTGTGTCTTTTATTCTGTCAACACTGACAGCAGATATGGAGACTTGTTTATTTTAAGCCATGATAGAGCAAATGGTGAAGGCACCAAGTGGCACATCATTTATTAGGGGCCACAACAGAAAACACTAGGTTGTCATGATAAGTAGAGCAAACATCACAGACCTTCAGAAGAGGAAAGCAGTTCAGAGACAAGTGTTGATGGAAGCTTAGTGGTGAGGAAGTATAATAGGATAAGTGAAGTATAATAGGATAAGTGGCACATGGAGTAGCAAATCCATGATCAGGGAGACTGTACAGACTGACAGTGGCAAACTTGAAAGGAAAAAACCCCCAGTAGAAGCAAACCCCATGACAGCACAAACCGAAGATGGCACAAATGAGTAAGCCTTGAAAAGACAGACTACTGAAATGGCACAGATCAGTAAGCCTCGATAAGACGAGCTACTGAAATGGCACAGATCAGTAAGCCTTGATAAGGCAAACTACTGAAATGGCACAGATCAGTAAGCCTTGATAAAACAAACTACTGAAATGACATAGATCAGTAAGCCTTGATAAGACAAACTCCTGAAATGGCATAGATCAGTAAGCCTTGATAAGACAAACTACTGAAATGGCACAGATCAGTAAGCCTCAATAAGACAAACTACTGAAATGGCACAGATCAGTAAGTCTCAATAAGACAAACTACTGAAATGGAGACATGATGATTCAGGAGATGAGAAAAGAAGAAGACCAAAAAAGACTCCAAAAAGCAGTCCAGCAGAGCCAGCAAGGGCAATGGACAATGTGGGAGAATGCACTCCAAAGAAGTCTCACTGGGAATGACATTTGGCACATGGCCCCTCTCAGGATCAGCTTCATTCTCAGATCTGCATATGACCTTCTGCCCTCAAATGCAAACCTGGTGAAGTGGGGAAAAACAGACAATCCTTCATGCCTCCTCTGCCATGAAAAAACAAACAGTGGAGCATGTCCTAAGCTCATGTAAAGTAGCCCTGGCTCAAGGAAGGTACACATGGAGGCACAACCAAGTGCAAGTAGTCTGGGCTAGTACCAACACCACAAAAGGGAAAATCAGGACTCCAAAAGCACCCGCAACATTCTTCATGGCAGGAGGTAGCAAATCACGGCCAAGAACAACAGTGCCACTCGGAACATGCAGGCAGAGTCTGCTGGATGGGGCAGATGACTGGGAGTGCACTGCAGACCTCCTAGAATGGGAAGAGTCACCCAGAGATCATCAGCAAGAGTGGCATGAGACCAGACATAGTCGTCCACTGTCAGTCAACCAAGCAGCTGATCATGATCAAGCTGACGGTGCCATATGAGAACAGAATGGAGGCAGCTCAAATCTACAAGACTGAAAAGTATGCTGATCTGGCAAACAGCCTGAGGAGAGAAGGCTATCAGGTCAAAGTCCTCACTGCAGAAGTTGGAGCTAGGGGGTTTGTAGGAACATCTGCATACAGCCTCATGAAACAGCTCTCAGTTGCAGGGAGGGAAAAAACCAGAGCCCTGAAAGCAATGGCAGAAGTGGCAGAGAGGTGTTCAAGCTGGATCTGGTCAAGGAGGAACAAAAATGAACTTCATAAGGCTTAACTTTCCTACAAATATCAGGTGGCTCAGTGGCTAGTGCATGAGTCATTAAGTAGAAAATGAGCATGTCCAGAGGGTCATGGGTTTGAATCCCATCCATGGCTCGTCTCAAGATGGGGGAAAAAACGGGCAGCAGAGGGACATCCGGAGTCATGAACCGGGTGTGGCCCAACCCCCCTAGAGTGTCAGGAGATAAGGGCCGAAACACTTGCTTGAAGGGGGCTTCTCTTCTGAGGACGCTCTGCTGCCACGGCTCTCCACGAGTTTCTTTCTACTATTACAGCTTGTCACACTGGGCCATTTGACAGTGTCACAGCTTGTCAGTGTGGGCCCTGTGCGCATTGATGGCAGGTCACTCTGAGCAGCATGCACTGTCAGGGCTTGCATGACATGAGCTGTTGGCCTTCTCATGGCCTGTCAGTTGGGATGTTTGCTCCATGGTGACTTCCTGTTGCTCTGGTCTGGTCTGTCCTTCACTCTCTGCTGTAGGTCCTCTAGGACCAAGGTCATTGTCTTTCTGAAGAGAGAGGAACTGGCAGTCTGCTTCCCTGCACATCAGAGAACTGATGGAATCAACTGATTGAAAAAAAAAAATTACCTTGACCAGTCTTTATACAAAGATCTTGCCCACTTCTGATATGTCAGTGAAAAAGTACCTGCAGTTAGGAAGCAAGCCCCTCAAATAAATCCAGATTCAGTGGATACACAAGTGTAAAAAAAACAGCACCATACAGGTGGTAACGACCGGCGGAAACCTGTGTGATTTGAAATCTGTGGTCTTTTTTTTTTTTTTTTTTTTTTTTTTTTTTTTTTTTTTTTTTTTTTTTGCTGTCCCAACCTCTGAGCCACCTTCAGAGGCAGTGCACCCACACCGCTCATTCCGACACCCCGTCCACAGCCACAGCCTGGTCGGCCCCGCCACAGCACCCGGCACCGGCAATCCACAGGGAGCAGTCAATGTCAAGCCGTCAAGAGGCAACCCACCGGAGGAGACACTGCACTGCCGCCGAGTCACTTCAGTGGTGTTCAGTGGCGCCTGTTCTGATCTAACATACGCAGGACACCACCTACTAAGCCCCCTACTGACGACAATAATTGCTTAGTCGCGGAGCCGGCGTAAGTGAGCTCTCCCTCCGGAGGGCGCCACCACGTCCGTCCAACGACAGCCCCCATGGACTCGCCGATACCGGTGACCCCGACGGAACCAAACCAAGGCCACAGACGTGGAGAGGACATCGAAATTGAGGTCACCATGAGAGCAGGGCATGAAGGGCCACAGAATTTGAGACTTTTTTTTTTTTTTATGCAGATCGATGAGAATGAGGATGATTAAGATGATGCTACGGATTTCCATTTCGGTCTGAGACTACATGACAGGGCTGTATTCTACGCTTCCTTTCATAATATATCCCGGCGTCAACCAGGCCCGAGAGATACAGACACCTGCAGTGTTGGTCAGGAAATTTGAGCAAACACTCTCAGAAACGCATCCATTAAGTGGATGAAACTCGACTGTGTGGTCCCAGTCTTCCCAACTGAGCCCGCAGCAAACTCAACTCTGGGTAGGAGCCGGTCGGGGCAGAAAAACCCACATGACTTCTGATGGGATTCGAACCCACGACCTCCCAGCCGGGAGTCCGCGACGCTAACCACTTCGCCACGGCGGCTGGTGAATCTCTGTGGTCTTAATGAAGATTACAATATCAGAAAATATGACACAGCTTATAACACGTTGCAATACATACAATACAGTCCAATATATGTCTATCATTTCCACGGTGATGTTAATCACAGTTTCAATTGCCCGTTTTTGAAATGATAAGACAAATCTGAAAGGGAAGTATTGAAATGAAAAAGACAAATACTGAAAGGGAAGTATTCTTTATTCCCACAGTTACATTGACTGATTTAAAACCCGCTCTAACGGGAGAGAAGTATTATGAGTTATTCTCACCAACCAACTTGAGAAATTGTAAATATTATGATTATTCTCCATTAAGCCCTTGTCAACTATCCAGCAGCAGATAAATACACATATATATATGCATATATGTGTGTGTGTATATATATATAGATTATATATATGTATAATCTATATATATGTATGTGTGTGTGTGTGTATATATATGTGTGTATATATATATATATATATATATATTATATATATATATATATATATATATATATACACCATACATGTACACATAGTGCATATTCATACCGACCAGGAGGCCGGAATAGCTCAGTTGTAGAGCGCCGGACCTGTGACCTTGGGTTGCAGGTTTGAATTTCGGTACGGGGGGACTTTTCCCTCAGAGTTAACATTGGTTCTGACACCCATTCCCCATACAGTCCTTCGAATGAGACTATATAAACCAAGGTTCCTTGTGTGAACGCACGCACATCTTGCACACACGTAAAATCCCATTACCAACTTTTGGAAGAGAAGGCCAGTTTGGCTTTTGGTATGGATGACACGTTATACGTAGCATGCACCTTCTCTGAAGATGGAGTATGGCTGCCTCAATGGCAGGATATAAAACAGTCATACACACACAAAACTCCACTGCCTGTCCATACAGGCAGTGTCCGCAGGAGTATCAGCCTGCTTACGTGGAAAGAAAGAAAGAAAAATACTGACCCCACGTCGACTAACACCCTCCCCTGTGCACTCGTACACATGCGCGCACACACGCACGCACACACACACACACACACACACACACACACACCACACACACACGCTCATGGAACTCTCCCCCTCAGTGCTAACAAACATGCAGTCTAAGGAGACAGTGTATCTGTTTTCTCTATTAGACTTGAGCAATGGAGGCTCCCAGCTCTGTTGAGTTCTCTGCTTCGTGTCATGTCTCGGAGCCTGAGCCTGCCCTCCTTCTGGGCTCACAGTCCAAGAGGGTTGTTTTTGGGGATAGAGTGGAGGTCTGGTACTTTGACCGGTGTCCCCAGTATGATCGTACTCCTCGGGACACACCCAAGGCACCTTTGGGTAGGTGTAGGTTATGCAGGCATCTTTTCATTTCTCTCTCTCTCTCTCTCTCTCTCTCTCTCTCTCTCTCTCTCTCTCTCTCTCTCTCTCTCTCTCTCTCTCTCTCCTCTCAGCAGCTACAACAAAAACAGCTGAAGTACCAGGAAATGAAATGACCCAAATATACTTTTGAACCCCAACATCACTGTGGATCAGACTGGAAGATTGTTGCGTGGAGGCCAATTTCACCATTGGACTGCCAGTTCTGTCCCACAGGCATAACACTTAGCAGTGGTTACATAGGAATGTAGTACAAGCAGTACCCATGTGTGACAGTGAAAAGGAGCCAGAGAGAGAGAGAAAAAAAGGACAGTGGTGCAAGTACTCTTTTTAAAAGTATCGGTGCCAGAAATTGACACCAAAGAGCACAGAAGAAGAGGGTGGAGAAACAATCTTTTTTTAATTGCTGAGTTTTGACCATTAAAACCAAGAAAGGAAACAGAAACAACTACAAGAACGAGAAGAGGATGAGGACAAAAAAAGAGATAAAGATAAAAGGAGGATGATGGAGAGAGGAGTGGGGTAGAAGAGTGAAGGTGAAGATGCAAAAGAGAAGATAAACCAAGAGCTAGTGAAAGAACCGGATTGAGGAGCTGTAAGGTCTGTGTCCTTTGACTGTTGCTCTTGGCTGGAGTCCTGACAGTAATGGATCGTATTGAGGTCCAGGTCATGGTGTCAGTGTTTGGATGGAGACCTGACAGTAATGTGTCATATCGAAGTCAAAGTCATGTGTCAGCCTTTGGCTGAAGACCTGACAGTAATGTGTCATACTGAAGTCAAAGTCATGTGTCAGCCTTTGGCTGGAGTCCTGACAGTAATGTGTCATACTGAAGTCAAAATCATGTGTCAGCCTTGGAGACCTGACAGTAATGTGTCATACTGAAGTCAAAGTCATGTGTCGGCCTTTGGCTGGAGTCCTGACAGTAATGTGTCATACTGAAGTCAAAGTCATGTGTCAGCCTTTGGCTGGAGTCCTGACAGTAATGTGTCATACTGAAGTCAAAGTCATGTGTCAGCCTTTGGCTGGAGTCCTGACAGTAACGGGTGGTACTGAGGTCCAGGTCATGATGTCGGCCTTTGGCTGGAATCTGGATTGTAATGTGTGGTATAGAGGTTCAGGTCATGTTATGTAGCTCTTTGAGATTCAAATGGTGGTCAGGGTTCTGGTCGGTGTCACACTGTTGGTGGAGCTTCTTTCAGTCATGGTGTATGTGCTGTCTCCATCCACTCAGACAAAAACAGTGTGCTTTTGGAGCACAACTCAGTGGTCCACAGTGGGTTCGGTATGGACCATGTCACCCATAGCAGACGCTGGGATAGAAGCCTGCACTGTATCTGTATCAGAGCTTCATGTAGTTCATGGCCTGTGTCTTCGGCAGTGGAACCAGAAAATCAGACCAACAACATGTGATACTGTATCTGTAACAGAGCTTCACATAGTTCATGCGCCTGTGTTTTCGGCAGTGGAACCAGAAAATCCGACCAACAACGTGGTGATACTGTGACCAGGATCAGCGCACATTGGTGAGCTGTCACCCATTCTGACAGGCCACTGTCAAGGTGTAATACAGCCTGAGGCTGCTGCTACACAGTGAGACCTTTCAAGTGGAAGTGCATCGTAATGTCCTTTCTGGTTGGCTGTTGCAAGGTCTAATAGCCACTGGTTCTAAAAGACTTTGACAGTTTACCGGTGCATGATTGCATTTGAGAAGTGTATGTTTCCACTTGGTCTGGATGAAGTCAGATTTGGGGCTGAAGTAGAGTGCCATTGTTTCAGTTCAGGAGCTGTAGTTGTTGTGCTGGTTTGGTCTTCGTTACTGATATAAACTTTTTTCATGTGTTGCTCTGTCATAGTGTAATTTCGTCAATGTTGTCTGTGTGTCACACTAATGATGGTTGATGTTATGTGTTGGCTCAGTTGCATTGACAGTTTTGTTGTTGACAATACGGCTAATGTTCTTGAACACCGTAGTGATGATTGTTTTCATGTCTTTTGTACAGGCATAATGTATATTTCTTTCATTTTTGCTGGCACTTTTTTTTAACCGATCTGTATTTTAAATCATACTCACATATGTATATGAACATCACTGTACACATTTCCACACACAGTTCTTGTCTTGTGTTGCAGGCATGGGTCGTCGTTGTGTCTACCATGAGTTTGAGCCTTTGTGCAAGGATCTCAAGGACACACGAGGCAAGCTGCGTCGCCTTCGCTACGAAGGACGCAGGATACTTCTCCTGGCTGCTTCCTCCAGCAGGCGCCTGAGACTCCTTGGCAGCCATTACGCTTGTCCCCTGGCGGAGGATGGGTCCACCTGGGAGCTGAAGCCTCAGTCTCCAGAGGTCAGCCCCAGCGTTGCCCCTCCCCAGCAGGACTCTGACAGCTGGGGAGGAAGTTAGTCTTTCGGAGGACGTTCTTGAGCTTATAGCCAAGTGCAAGACCCTTCAGCTGGTGCCCGACGGTTCACCTCAGGGAGAGGATGCACACCAGGCCCCCTGTCTGGACGGCCAGGTTGGTGTCTCCATTGCCACTGGTCTGTTGGAGGAGGAGGTGGTCACCCGTCATGACCCCGCCTCCCTTGTGCCAGCTGTGGTCAGTGTTGACAGTGAGGAAGAGGAAGAGTAGATCTGTCTTCCTTGAACTTTTAATGTATATAGTTGATGAAATTTTGATCATGTAAATAAGTAGATATGCATCCAAGGTACAACACAGTTTTGAATTATTAAGAAAGTGAATTGAAACTTCTTTGGGGGGGGGGGGGGGGGTTAAAAAGAATATGGTCTGATTTAATTGATTTGTTACACATTGGTAAAATTTGATGATCCTTCAAGAAAAAATATGTATTATGTCAGTATCCTTTTCATTTCCCAGTGTTAACTGCCAGTAGTGTGTGTGTGTGTGTGTTTTTATCTGTTTTTGAACATAATATTTTTTCCCATTGATCCATGTGTCAAGTTTTTGATATGGGGATGCAAAGTTGAGTGAAATGAGATCTGTATTATTTCCCCCCATTTATTCATTGACTTATTTCTTTCTTTTATTATATTTATGAATGGAAAGGTTGTCAGTCATCCCTCAGGAAGTTGTAATAGCATTGACATGAATATGAGGTAGTGATATTGTAAACACTGCACAGGGTGGGCAATTGTTGCGTATCCTTCAGTGTAAGTTTCCAATAGGGCTGGTTTCTTTGTATCTGCTTTGGTAGGTCAAGTCATTCATTGATTGATAGTGTTGACAGATTGTAAATATTGGAATTCAAAGTTGAGTGAAATGAAGTGTGAAAAGAAGTCCTGGGTTCTTCTTGTGTTTATCTTTGAAAAGGTTGTGAGTCATCCTGTAGAAAGTTATGATTGATTACATTGACCTCGGTATTGTGTAGTGACATTGTAAAACACTGCACAGGGGTGGGCAGTTCTTGCGCATCCTTCGGGACTGGTTTTTCTTTTCTTTTTTTTCTTTTTTCTTTTTTTTTTTCCAAATCTGGTTTTGTTTGTAAAGTTGTTTATTGATTCATTGTGTTAGTACAGTTAAAATTTGGGATGCAAAGCTATGAGAAATGAGGTCTTGTGGGGTTTTTTTTTTTGTTGTTTGTGGGGTTTTTTTTTTGTTTTTGGTTTTTTGTGTGTGTTTTTTTTTTACTACTTATATAATATTGAAAAGATTGTTGGTCATTCCTTTGGAAGTTGTGATATGCAGATTCAGATGATGAAAAAGGAAATGTGATGTTCAGTAGAATTTGGATGGAAAAGATAATGAATATTGTGAATTAACAAGACCAAAGTATGAAAGGAAAAGTAGAAACCAGGTGTAAAATGGAAAGGTGTTGAATTTTTTTTGTTTATGGAAAATTGAGAAGAGAAAATGAGATGATATATTTTAACCATGGACTATTGAGATGGGAATGAATGTATTCACAGAATCTGTATTGCTAAACAGTTGTAAATATATGAATACTCGGGTTGTTTTTAATGATTTTTATTCTAAAAAGAAAGAGGAATTTATTCACAGAATCTTTACCATAAAATGGTTGTGTTTTAGATATAGAAATGTGAATCTTTAAGATTCTTATATTTTATGATTTCAGAAGGAGGAATTAAACATTTATATGATTAATCTACAGCATGAATTTATATAATTAAGAAAGTGACTCAAAACCTTGAAAAAGATAGCAGCAGGGTTCTCACTTTTTTTTTTTCTTTTTTCTTTTTTTTTTTTTCTTTTTTTTTTTTGTTTGTTGTTGTGATTGATTTTCATAGAAAGAAGATACAGTTTTGTTCAGTTGATTAGTGACACATTGATGTATTTTATTGATTAATGATGCAGTGATAAACCTTTATTGATCCCTCAAGAAAACGCATAAGGTGCCAGTATCCTGTGTATTTCATGGTGTTAACTGCCAATAGTTTTTTCAGGTTTTTTTTTTCAATCTGTTTTTGAACTTTTTTTTTTCCATTGGTCTATGTGTCAAACACATTTTTTATATTAAAGTTGAGTGAAATGAAGTCCTGCATTACCCCCCCCCCCCCCCCCCTCCCCCGCCAATTTATTCGTGGACTTTATATATTTGTTTTATTATATTCATGAATGGAAAGGTTGTCAGTCATCCTCAGGAAGTTGTGATGGCATTGACATGAAGGTGATGTAGTGATATTGTAAACGCTGCACAGGGTGGGCAGTTGTTGCTTGTCCTTCAGTGTTAGTCGCCCTTAGGGTGGGTTCATTTCTTTGTATCAGCTTTGGTAGGTTACGCCATTCATTGTGTCGACACATTTTATATATTGGGATGCAAAATGAAGTGCGATAGAGTCTTATATTTTTGTAAAATGCTTTTTATTTTGAAAAGAAATAAAGAGTTTTATTCACAGAATCTGTACCTTGAAGTGGTTGTTGTAGATGTGAATGTGTGTCTTTTAAGGAAATTTTTTTTTTTTTTTTTTTTTTTTGAAAAAATACCACATTCACAAAAAAAAAAGTGAAAAAAATACCACACACGAAAAGAAAAAAAAAAGTGAAAAAAATATCACACTTTAAAAAAAAAAAAAAAAAAAAAAAAAAAAAAAAACCGCGCGTCCCCAAGGTGGCAGATAAGGGAAGCCCTCTTTGTGAGTGTTGCGCCTGATAAAGAGAAGGAAGGTGCCATGGACCAACATAGTCTGGGAGAAGGAAAAACTCTGACCCCAAACCTGTACTGACAGTACGTTAGTCCAGTAGTAGTAGGTTGAACTTGATAAAGAGAAGGAAGGTGCCATGGACCAACATAGTCTGGGAAGAGGAAAACTCTGACCCCAAACCATACTGACATAGTACGTTAACCCTGTAGTATGTTGCGCCAGATAATGAGAAAGGTAACGCGGACCAACACAGTCGAGGAGAAGGAAAGCTCGACCCCAAACCCATACTGACGTAATAAGTTAGCCTAGCAGTATGGGAGCATGCTAGGATTTTAGGCCCATAACAACCATTTTCCTGTTTTGCAAAGAAAAAAAAAAGACGCGAGTTTCAACGTGATGACAGCCCTGATATGGCCCTTTGGGTTGGCTGGGCTATAAGCAACATTACCTTACCTTGCCTTACAAAGAAAAACAGTTATTGTCCTTCAAGAAAATGGGACAATAGGGAGATCAGTTACGCTGCCTGAGGTAAACGGGTGTTGCCCTTTTAGGGAAAGGTGCCGTGGACCAACATAGTCTGAGGGAACGAGAACTCTTACCCCAAACCCGTACTGACTTAGTACATTAGCCCAGTAGCAGGTTGAACCTGATAATGAGAAAGAAGGTGCCGGTGCCATGAACCAACATACATGTAGTGGAGGAGAAGGAAAACTCTGACCCCAAACCTGTACTGACTTAATACGTTAGCCGAGGAGTAGGTTGCTCCTGATAATGTACCACGGACCAACATAGTCTGGGATATGAAAAATTTGACCCCAAAACCTGTACTGACTTAGTACGTTAGCCCAGTAGTATGTTAGTCCAGCAGTACTAGTACAAGATAATGAGAAGGAAGGTGCCATGGACCAACATAGTCTGGGAGAAGGAAAACTCTGACCCCAAACCCATATTGACATAGTACGTTAGCACAGTAGTATGTTGCGCCAGATAATGAGAAAGAAGGTGACGTGGACCCAACACAGTCGAGGAGAAGGAAAGCTTTGACCCCAAACCATACTGACATGATAAGATAGCCTGGCAGTATGGGAGCATGCTAGGTTTTTAGGCCCAAAACAACCATTTTTCTGTTTTGCAAAGAAAAAAAAAAGACCCGAGTTAACTTCAACATGGTGACAGACCTGGTATGTCCCTTTTGGTGGCTGGACTATAAGCAAACATACCTTACCTTACCTTGCAGAGAAAAACAGTTATGTCCTTCAAGAAAATGGGATAATAGGGAGATCAGTTATGCTGCCTGAGGTAAATAGGTGTTGCCCCTTTTAGGAAAAACATGAAAGTGATTTTCCAGGAAAGTGGGTGTTGTCACTTTTCTTGAGGACTGATCACACAACAGAGTGTGGAGAAATGGTCGCACAAAGCACAGTATAAAAACAGACAAATGAATTTCTGATGGCCTGTCTCAGATGTCACTACTAACACTCATAAAAAGTGTGCAGAACAAACCTCACAAGATGGCTTTCGTGTCTCCTGCTGACAACCATCTTTGGAGAATTGTGTTGTGCACTTTTTATGTCTGGTTATTTTGAGGTCTACAGAAGATACATTTTGGAAAATTCCCCTGTGTGGTCCGTATTGTGCATCAAAAAAATAACCATTACTGTGTGCTCTGTTTTGTGACTGTTTTCCTCAGGAAAAATGCGTATTATGGCCTTGTGTATGCTGCCATAGTGCACCAGTAGGGTGATCAGTCAATTACGGCCTTCTATATGCTGCCATAGTACAACAGTAGGGTGATCAGTCAATACGGCCTTGTGTATGCTGCCATAGTACACCAGTAGGGTGATCAGTCAATTATGGCCTTCTGTATGCTGCCATAGTGCACCAGTTGGTGATCAGTCGATTATGGCCTTCTGTATGCTGCCATAGTGCACCAGAAGGGTGATCAGTCAATTATGGCCTTCTGTATGCTGCCATAGTGCACCAGTAGGGTGATCAGTCAATTGTGGCCTTCTGTATGCTGCCATAGTGCACCAGTAGGGTGATCAGTCAATTGTGGCCTTCTGTATGCTGCCATAGGGAAGAGGGGGAGGAGATGGGGAAGAGAGAGCGAGTTGACACATCAACTTCCACACCAACACCAGCTCGTTGGTTTCCTCTCTCTTTTTATTTCAAATCATGGGTTGGACCGCACCAACCATACCAAACCACCGACCTCAGGACAGTGCGTGCCACATGCTATGGCTCCACGTGTCACCTGTTAGGCCTACACCCCGGCCCAACAATGGCAGTTGCTTTTCAGCCCTTTACATTCACGAACACCTGAACCAGCGTCACAGCCTTCACCCCACTTTGCTCAGTGAAGAGAAAAATGATCTTAGAGCCAGAATGCTGGGAGTATATAGGTGTTCCATCCCCTTTGAACAAGATGTTCGAGAAAGTCTATTGTGGTCTGCGTCACAATAGAACGACTACAAGCGTCTAAAGTGCCTAAGATCTGGCCTTTGTGGGCTGCCCTTCAACGAACATTCTCTCCCCTAGGGTCCGACAACCAACTGGGCCGACCGCCATGTAGTGGGCTGGATCTGTAGAAGTGCAGAGGAACAGACCCTTCAGACTTTGTACCTAGGGCAAAAGTCCAGCATCCCACCTAAAAGATGTTTACCTAAAATCTCAAGTCCACCTCTCAGCTTATACTCAGTCTCCCGGACCAAACCATCCAGACCAGCCATGGTCAAAGGGAGGCTCTCAAGAGCCCTTCAGCCAAGGCGACACCAATTACGATGTGGCTGAAGTCGAATGGCTGTCTCTCCAAAACCAGTCTGCCCAGACCAGCCGTTGGCAAATTGTCTGCTGAATGACCAAGCCTCTTAACTGGCATTCCAGCCTACCAGCTAGGTTGCCCCTCACTGCGATTCTATCCCGCGCGTTAAGGGGTTAACCACTACAACTCTCTGTCTCAAAGGCTGGGCAGAATCGTACCCTTTACATATTCTCCCCCGCTGCAATTCATGGTCCCATGAATTATAATCACAAAATCCAGGCACAACAGTTACTGATCAAGAAAATAGGCATGTGCCACGACGAAGCACCACATACTTGAACATGACTTAACGACAGTCATATGTGAGGCATACACACACAAGTTCTGAGTTCACCCTTCCTATGCTACAGTGGGGAGAACCTGGAATTATCCAACAACCATTTATCCTGCCGCCCGCCCCACTTCCTTTCGTGTGGGGAGGTTTGAGTGCGTGTTTCGCCAGCCTACAGCAACACTACTCCGACTTAGACAAGTCCACACAGTTATACTGTGTCAGCACGTTGTTGCATGATCTCATAATGCCTATTTTTTTAAAAATCTTACTTTGAGTCACTTAAAGTCAACGACCACATAGTTTGGCAAACTATGTTACACACACACACAAAAAAGTTCAAATCATTGTTGACAACAAGGAATCAGAATACATGACAAAAAAATACACATGCTACTCTGTTATAGCTCCATCAAAAGCAGCGAACATAGAGCTCATGAACTCAAACCATTTGCGCATGTACCATGCCATCGCTCTGCAGCCAGTGCTTTCCTTCATAGTGCAAATCCGTCACCTTTCAAACACAAAAAAAGGTCTACCGCGACATGACCCAACATTATGTCCGGCAGAATATCAATAAACAAAGGGGGCTAACTCTAAACCTTTTACCAAACGATCACAACAGTAAACATCTATCAAGGATAAAAACATGATTTGTTTCAACCACAGTGCAAAAAAGAATCTTCCTCACACATTTAAAAACACAAATCATTAAAACTGATTTCAGTCCCCAAAAAAAAAAAAAAAAAATTTAAAAATTAACTGAAAAAAAAATCCCATGATTCATGGCAGTCATTACCAAATAGCGCAAAGAGCGATCAGCTCCGGACTCTTACGTTTATGTTAGAACGTTCTCACACCTTTGGTCTCCCTTGCAGACCTGTGGAGAGACTTCTTGGGGCATGGGGACAGTGATGATGAAAAAGGAATTTCCTGATTTCTACCCTAGTCTCCTCCTCTTACCCATCCAAACCATCCCATGGTTTATGGTGTAAGGGTCAGCCTAGCCACACTTAATTTCACCCCTTTTCCCAGAAAGGTTTTTTAAACATTCCTGTCACCACCTAGTACCTGGTTCCATATCACCACTTTATCTCTACCCCCAGAGATCCAAGTGGGACTGTCTATGCCAGTCTTGTACAAAGGCAGCTTTCTGGGAATGCTCCCCCGCTTTGTCAAGAGCCATCTTCTATTGCTTTAGCTTGTCTTCCAGCCATTTTCCAAGGTGCTGACTTCCAGACACCTTCACATTCCTACATTCTTTAAATTCCTGGAGGTGTGCCTTACTACCCACTCCGAATATAGGCACAATGGCTTCCCTTCGTACCGTTACCATCATTTTCTCTCTGGACTTCAAATTTGTCAATGATTTCTCTCAATCTTTTCCGTTCAGCTACATTCATAGTAGCTTGGGTCATCTTAATCGCCTTCCAGATTATTATATATTTGACAAAAACTGGACAAAAAACAACAACAGCAACAACAACAACCGAAGAAACAGCAGGCCTTCAGAAAAAATCAAATTCTCAACACCACATTTAACAGCACAAAATTATGGGTATTCTGCCTACAATCTACTGCAGTCACACCAACACGAAAATGAAAATCATACTAATTATCAACAATCAGTACTACAGTCCAACACATCTGGCAACATCCTGCACGGCGCAAAGTCTCCTTTCCCTCGACCTGTAAGGGATACACTTCCCACCACTCAACTACAAGTCCCTTGACCCGTCCGATGAGGGCACTCATTCTTTCCGCAGTGTGTTCGGCCTTGGGCGCCTAGCACAACAACTCGCCGTTCTCCACGCTGAAGCCTGGGGCTGTTCTCTCAGCAAACTGCACTGGACCGCACAGGCCCAGTTTCTCAACAATGACAAAAGAATACCTGTGAGGAGTCCTTGTCGTCGTTGGGGGCTCCCGCGTCCGGAGGTTGGCATGTTCGATCCTGTCGACGACGCCATTTTGTAAGGGGTACTGGAGGATTGGAGATTAGGAGGAGGGAAGAGGGGTAGGAGATGGGGGAAGAGAGCGAGTGTTGACATCAATTTCCACACCAACACCAGCTCGTTGGTTTCCTCTCTCTTTTTATTTCAAATCATGGTTGGACCACACCAAACTATAACCAAACCACCGACCTCAGGACAGTGCGGGCCACATGCTATGGCTCCACGTGTCACCTGTTAGGCCTATACCCCGGCCCAAACAATGGCAGTTGCTTTTCAGCCCCCTTTACATTCACGAAACACCTGAACCAGCGTCACAGCCTTCACCTACTTTGCTCAGAGAAGAAAAAAATGATCTCAGAGCCAGAACGCTGGAGAGTATATAGGTGTTCCATCCCCTTTGAACAAGATCTTTCGAGAAAGTCTATTGTGGTCTGCGTCACAATAGAACGACTACAAGAGTCTAAAGTGCCTAAGATCTGGCCTTTGTGGGCTGCCCTTCAACCAAAATTCTCTTCCCTAGGGTCCAACAACCAACTGGGCCGACCGCCATGTAAGTGGTTGGATCTGTAGAAGTGCAGAGGAACAGACCCTTCAGACTTTGTACCTAGGGCAAAGTCCAGCATCCCACCTAAAAGATGTTTACCTAAAATCTCAAGTCCACCTCAGCTTTATACTCAGTCTCCCGGACCAAACCATCCAGACCAGCCATGGTCAAAGGGAGGCTCTCAAGAGCCCTTCAGCCAAGGCGACACCAATTACGATGTGGCTGAAGTCGAATGGCTGTCTCTCCAAAACCAGTCTGCCCAGACCAGCGTTGGCAAATTGTCTCTGCTGAATGACCAGCCTCTTAACTGGCATTCCAGCCTACCAGCTAGGTTGCCCCTCACTGCAATTCTATCCCGCGTTTAAGGGCGTTAACCACTACAACTCTGTCTCCAAGGCTGGGCAGAGTCGTACCCTTTACACTGCCATAGTGCACCAGTAGGGTGATCAGTCAATTACGGCCTTCTGTATGCTGCCATAGTGCATGTGGTGAAGTGATCAGTCAATTATTGCCTTTTGTATGCTCGCATATATTACACCAGTTGGAGTGATCAGTCAATAATGGCCTTGTGTTGTAGTGCCCCCGTTTTGGTGATAAGGTCAATTACGGCCTGTTGTTGTGTATGCTGCTATAGTGCACCAGTGGGATGATCAATCAATAATCAGGGGGTGGGACTCTCCAGAAAAGGATAAAAGAGAAACAGTCTAGGGAGGGGTGGGGGTATCTCCCCCGCCCCCACCCCACCCCCCACCCCCCATGAGATGAGACCAGATCATCCTAGCTAAAGGTTTTGGTGGGTGGTCTGCATACCTTGCAGGTCAGCCAGAGAGAACAGTAGGGAGGGAGTAAAGCTGCCCATCATTGTATTTACAGCAGCTGCAAGTGAAGCCTCTTTCTCACTTTTCATGTCCAATTTGCCAGCATATGAAGCAAAGTCACACACTCTGGTCTCTGCCTTTAAGTCAACATCTGTTGTTGTGACAGAAAAAAAATTTCCCTCCCTTTCCCGGCTACTGTCAATTGCTCATCTGAAAAGCACAGTGCAAAACCAACTAAGTTTCTTTTAGGATATTTAATTAATGTCTAAATTTAATTTACAGTCATCATTTGCCTGCCATGTTTACACTTCCCATTCTTGACTGTGTCACACACACAGTCACACACACACACACACACACACACACACACAAAACAAACATAATACGCATGGCAAGCATGCACACAAACATATGCGGGGACACACACACACAGAGACTCTTTATTTCGAATGGTTAAGAGATAAGCAAACACATGCTTTTTCAATCAGGGCCTTGAATGAGTAAGTTAATAAATAAAAGAATAGGGAAATAAATTAACGAATGAATAAAATAAAAAAAAGATTAAAGAACATCCCACTCCAGTCCAGGTTTCCTTAGGGTCATCTAAAAACGTGGCACGTGAGCGGCAAAGAGGGAGGAGGAAAAAGCGGGGGGAGGAAGGATGGGAGGGAAGGAGTGATACGTGTGACAGCTCAACCCCAATCGTGAAGTGAATCGCTCCTTCAGACGAACGTTTCCCGCCGTCGTTCACAGACCGGGCTAGAGAGTGAGGGCAAGGCTGCCACTGTGTCCATGAAGCAGACCTTCTTCACTGCCACACACAGCTCAGCAGTTCCGGCCAGCTCCCTGAGTGCGTTCCTGTATCGGTCAGCGTGTTGTTGACACAACTCCTGCTGCTATGCTGCTGTGCTGCTGCTGCTGCTGCTGCTGCCTCCTATGGCCTTGTGAAGGAAAAAAATGTAGAAGGTCCGATTTTTGTAAATAACCTAACGTTAAATCCACTATGGTGATTACTAGTGAGCAGACAATAACGGATGAATGAGTAAATCAATAAGCACATCAAAACCACGAAAAGAAAGAAAAACAAAAAGAAAAGGGGGAAAAAGAAAGAAAGGAGACAAAGAAAAAAAGAAAAGAAAAGAAGAGACGAACAAACAAAAAGTAGAAGAAGAACAAGAACAAGAAGAAACAAGTGCAAGAAGAAGAAAAGAACAGGAAGGAAGAAGAAGAAAAGAGCATGCTGCTATGTAAGATCTTAGAGTCATATCCCAGCCCATGAACAATATCATAGAGTTCCATAACAACGAAGACAAAACCCTGTATCCTACCGAAAAGGCACACACACACACACCACACACACACACACACACACACACAGAGTCTTTTTCTTCATCTTGATTATATCAAGCGCATTAACACACAAAAATGATTCGATGATTTGAAAACGAATTTAAAAAAAAAAAAACTACTCCTGCAATTAGTTTCCCCCTAAGATTTTTTTCTTTCTGGTTTTCATTATTTGTTGGGCTCCACCATCAACACAAATACCACATAACGCAAATACAGAATAGAAAAAACATACGAAAAACCAAAAATCCGTGAGAAGGGAAACCACACCTCATTGTAACCATCTCCCCGCCACACACTGTTTTTTTTCTTTTTCTTTTCTTGCTTTGTTGTTGTTGTTGTGTGTTGTTTGTTTGTTTTTTTCCTTTTTACCCTTTTCTTTAAAACATTTTTGTTTCCAAATCACTTCATCTCGCAGTCAACAGCTATTTCTGGCATATGGGGGATCATAGTCAGAAAGAATTATAACTGTTTGATCTCTAGCCCGTCTTAAAGACAACATATTTGTTTCACAGACAAAGTCAATTTTTAAAACGGACGACATTAAATCATAAATGTTTTGAAAACCTCGCTTTGTTCGTACTTTTTATTCATAGATAGTAATATGTCAGAATGTGTGACTCGCCGACCTTTATGAACTTCCTTGTGATGTTATGAAAAAACGCAATGAAAACAACTGTTGCATTACTCTCATACACACGCTTGAGGCAAAGGCAATGACGTGTCCATGATGCCACACCACACACACACACAACACAACACACCACCCACAAACACCACACACACACACAGAGGGACTCACTCACTCACTAACACACACACACACACACACACACACAAACACACACAACATAGATATATAGAGAGAGAGAGAGGATAAACTAATAAATTCCAAGGATAAGTACCAAGCACCAATTCCAGCTAACTTACGGAGCAGCTGGGTGTTGCACTGACTGCAAGAAATAGATCATTCTGCATAAATAAAAGTCTGTGCTTGAGTGGGGGAGAAGGGAGAATAAATGCTTCTCAAAATGAACCTTTCAGCAAGCTTCTAGTCTCAAAGGGGCGGGACCATCCAATAGGGGGAAAGCTTCACTAAATAACACAACACACCACACACACACACACATGATATAGATATATATAGATTGTGGGTGTGTGTGTGTGTGTGTGTGTGAGGTGCTGCGCGCGTCGTGCAGCGTGTGTGGGGTGGTGTGTGTGTGCGTGGTGTGTGTGTGTGTGTGGTTCGCGTGATTGACAGAAGACAAAG
>JADBJO010001294.1:5000-17500 GCA_016801955.1 Conus betulinus
ACACACACACACTCACACGCACGCACGTACGCACTCTCTCTCTCTCTCTCTCTCTCCTCTCTCTCTCTCTCTCTCTCTCTCTCTCTCTCTAGCTAGTAGTGACTGAATCAATGATGGCCACATCAAAAGATTCCCTCTGAAAAAGGGAGACATCATCCCAAAGTCTCTGTTATTTTTTTTTCCGTTGCAATGTTTATCGGTCCTCCCTTGCATTACATTGTTGTGAAGCTGGAAATGATTACACACGCACGCACTCACGCACGCTCGCTCGCACGCATGCACGCACACACGCACGCACGCACGCACGCTCGTAGGCACGCACGCATGCAAACACACACACACACACACACACACACACACACACACACACACACACACACACACACACACACACACTGAATGCATATAGAAACACGCAGGTCAAAGTTAAATGTACAACCAATTCCTTATCGCATTATCATAAATCCCTTGAGCCTTCTAAACGATTTCCTGCGTTTATCTATCGGTAATGAACAAGATTAATACCTCTAAACATTACCTGTCCAAGCACAAATCACCATCATTGATCAAAAGGAAACAAAGACAAATTCATACTGTCTGTTAAAACGCTGGCTGTGCAAGAATTAATGCATCATAAAATCCTAACTGAATGGAAGACATAATCCCTTAATGCATTTGATGTTCACGTTCAACAGAGACAATGTCTCTGGTTGTTCAATGAAACAGATATCTCCTGTAAAACTCTATACGGCATATTTCAATATTGAATTGACGAATTTTGTACTTCGTTTTTCAATTTCGTATCAGTAAGAAGATTGTGCAATGAACCACTTTGAAGGCATGTCGGTTTGCAGTTGAAATGGCAGCTCTCTCTCTCTCTCTCTCTCTCTCTCTCTCTCTCTCTCTCTCTCTCTCTCTCTCTCTCTCTCTCTCTGGGTTCCTGTGATTTGAAAAAAAGCCGAATAGATTAATAAAGGTAGGGCAATTTATTTTCATTTCAATAAGTAGAACGTTTATTCAATTATGGATGACTGGGCCATGACCATTTTTTTTTATGTTAAACGATATGTGGAGCTAGGGGTCATTCACAAAAACAGATAAATGCATATTAGAAACACACTGATCAGACAGAGATTCAGCTGTTATTTCTTACTCTTACTCGTTGTCAAAAAAACCTTTATAATGTCCAAATTGTCCCCAGCTTTCCCCCATCTCTGGTGAACAAGGTTGATATCTGTAATCATTGCCTGTCCGAACCTTGAAATCTAGAGCATTCATCAAAGCCAATAAACGAAAAAAACTCTGAAAGTCTGTGAGGTCTGTGAAAACGCGGACTGACTAAAAAATACCCTGGCTGGATTACAAGATTCTCTCTGAATGGAAGACACATTACCCACGTCTGTGCTTTTCTTTTCTATTTTTTTTCACTTTCTTAACGTTTCTGCAGTGGCAAGTTTTCTCGAGTCTCAGTTGTACACTTGGCTACAAAACTACAAAAAGAGGATTTTGATAATTAGCCATATTTTTTTTATGTATTTGCTTTCAAAGCAGTAGTAGTACGGAGACTATGCAAATAGGGCTCTGGGAGTGTCTGTCAGTTTGCATTAGACATGATAGGGCCTGCCCCCCCCCCCCCTCCTCTCTCTCTCTCTCTCTCTCTCTCTCTCTCTCTCTCTCTCTCTAAATGATCATATTCTGATGTATAATTTTTTTTGCATGCCTCAGATGCCAGCAGGTTATGGAATCCCACCCCCTACTCCATCCACCCCCTTCCCACTCCCCCACCCCTTTCTTTTTTTATCTTTTATTTTAACACAGTATCAGAGAAACTCTATAAAAAATTAGGACGGGACTCATTGTTTTCATGCATTAAGATGTCCTGAGTGATATGAACTTAATTGTTGTAGTTTTATACAAAAGAGCTTTGATGAAGTGAAGGTAGCGTTTTATTATCGGTGCCTCTTTTCCATTTCAGTAAGCTTAACATGTTCCTTTATGCATCTATTCCATTTTTTTTTTTTTTTTTTTTTTTGTATTTATTCATTTTGGATGACCAAGCTATCAAGTCTTTCATCATAGGGTATATGACCGAAAAAATGAATGTTGTGATTGAACAAAAAAGGTTTGAAGTACATACCAAAGCTCGCTTAACAAAGATAAATCCATCTCCAGTTTCTTAACCCCATGTTATTAACCGTTATAACTGCTCAAATCGTTCCCAGCTTTCATCTGTAGCGGTTAAGTATCATATCAATAAACACTGCCTGCTCAAGCAGAAATCACGAGTATTGAACAATACAGAATAAAAACTACGACATTTTGTGCTTTCTAAAAAAAAACAGCAACAACAACAACAACCAAAAAGCCGTTGTTTTGTGACTGAATTAAGGATGACCATATCAAAAGATCCTAATACGAAGACATCATAACATGTCTTTGTGGTTGTGTGTGTGTGTGTGGGGGGGGGGGGGGAGGGGATGTACGTGTATGTGTGTGTGTGTGCGTGTGTGTGTGTGTGTGTGTGTGTGTGTGGTGTGTGTGTGTGTGTGTGTGTGTGTGTGTGTGTTTGTGTGTGCGTGCGTGTTTGTGCGTTTGGTGTGCGGTGTGGTGCTGTGTTGTGTTTGAATTTGGTTATTGTTTGTTTTGTTTTGTTTTGTTTTTGGATGTTTTCTCAATATGCTCTGGCACACATTGCTGCAACACTGCAAAAAGAAGATTTTCATGGCGAAGCATCGAGGATATTTGTTTAACTTTGAAAGCATTTTCAAGAAAAGTATGCAAACAAGGTGATTGAAATGCATGTCTGTTTGCACCTGACTTTGACAATCTCTCTCTCTTTCTCTCTCTCTCTCTCTCTCTCTCTCTCTCTCTCTCTCTCTCTCTCTCTCTCTCTCTCTCTCTCTCTCTCTCTCTCTCTCTCTCTCTTATCTGCATTTCCTGCTGTGCTTCAAAAGTGCACTCCACGGCACATCTTACAAAGTGTTAAATAGCAGTAAAAAAAAAAGCATGAAATGGAGACTACCTGACGGAGCCGAAACGCGCTGGCTCTTTGTTGTAAGCCAGACATGGCAGTTTGTACAGTTCAGTGTGTGGGCAAAAGCTTTGCCTTTTATCCATTGAGAACAGAAAGAAGACGTGGTTTGTTGCAGACGAGGGCCACGACTCACGGTGAGCCGATAACTGACGTAGCTGAAGCCTGATATCAGAGCGTGAATATCTCCATGATGTAGATGAAGCATGACAACTTGACATGCTCATACAGTGGCTACGACCGTGGTGTAGACAGAGCGAGACAGCTTCACATGATCATAGAGAGCATATGCTCATGTTGCCTTATTCTGTTAAGTTTTCAGTGTCTAAGTCAACTGTCGTCGCTATGTGAATCCCTAGCCCTGCACGCTGTCATGACTTACATGGGCATCCTGTGACGTATGCAACCTGCTCTGACGTCCATCCCGTGTCTTATAATGGAAATTGAACGAAAGGGGAGAAGACTGATGACAATGTATGGGTAACACTGGTCAATGTTTCCAATTATGGCACAGGTGCAACAGTTAATGGATATGGGCATGGAATGCAAAGGCACCTATATGTCTTAAATGATCCGAATTCAGTGTCTGTCATTTTTTGTACTGTTTGAAAGTGTTGATGAAACGGGGGTAGCGTTTGATGGGCGATGGGGTTTACCATTTCAAAAGGCAGCATGTATTCCTTGGGCAGTCATTATATCTGTATGCACATTGATTTGATTTGCATGAACAGTCTATCAAACATCAAAGAGTTGCATGGACCGTGATTGGTCAAAAGCTGACACCAAACACAATCAGAAACAGAGGGTCAAAGATAAATCCATATCCAGGTTTCCAGCTCTCTGTCATTAACCTCGATAAATGCCCCAATCGTTCCCTCCTTTTTCTTAATCCTTCATGATAAAGTTTGATATCGGTAATCGTTTCCTGTCCTAGCAGAAATCACGATCACTGATCAAAACGAAAATAAACGATAACATTCTGCAAGGCCTTTAAAACCACTGAGCTGATCAAATGAGCCTATCTGAAAGGAAGATTTCAGCTGTGTGATTTTTACATTTCTGAACTCCAATGTCTCTCGATTCTCAGAGGCGTACATTACTGCTAAGGAAGATTTTTCTTTCTTTCTTTCTTTCTTTCTTTTTCTTTCTATTTTTTTTGAAGCAGTATCTATGCAAATGAGGTGATGGGAATGCATACCACTTGGATGTGACAGAACCTCTCTCTCTCTCTCTCTCTCTCTCTCTCTCTCTCTCTCTCTCTCTCTCTCTCTCTTTATCTCTGTTTCTTTGCCTGTCCCTCTCTCTCTCTCTCTCTCTCTGTTTCTTTGCCTGTCTCTCTCTCTCTCTCTCTCTCTCTCTCTCTCTCTCTCTCTCTCTCTCTCTCCTCTCCCTCCCTCCCTCCCCACGCACACACGCACAGTGGTATCCATTTGGTGTATATCCAATTTGCACCCAGCGGCACAGTTTCCGTGGTTTTAAGGAAGTCAAGGAGCTACGAAAGGTGGGTCGTTAGCCGCAGTCAGGACGCCTTTTATAGGGTGCTTAAACAGAGAAATGTCTTTGGGCCAGAGGCAGGACGGTGGTATCGGGTATGCCAGTGAAGTCTTTGATCATCGGCTCTAAAATGGGAGAGGGATCCGCTGTGTCGCTGTGAAAATCGTGCTAATTGTTGTCACGACGACACATAGACTTAACGTGCTTTTTTTCTAGCTTCATCTTTCGAGCTACTTCAGTGGTATTACTTTCAGGCAGCTTTCAGGTGGCTCATGCCGATGGCCCATTCACAAACCACCCTTATTTGTTTTATTGCACCTCTAATACTCCACTAACAATCCACAGAGAGCAGTCCTCGTCACGTCGTCACGAGTCAACCAATCAGAGAAAAACACAGCACCCCTGCTGATTATGGTGTTAGATAATGCCTTCTGCTTCAGCATAGTGGGACACCTCTTAGTAAGGCCCTACTGACTGCAGGAATGTCCTGCAGGACTGAGTGTCTTCCCTAGAGGCTGTCTTAAGCTGCTTTTACTTTTGACGTGGGGTTGGGCATATTTCATAGGATAGTAAAAACAAAACGGCTTTTCAGTGGCTTAGTCTTTTTCTCTTCCTCAGTCTCCGTCTATGTCTCTGTTTCTCTCTCTCTCTCTCTCTCTCTCTCTCTCTCTCTCTCTCTCTCTCTCTCTCTCTCTCTCTCTTCTGGAAAGTCTGCAAAACTCCAAGTTCTCCACGCCCAGAGTTGTCAAATTAAAACAAATCTTCGAAAATGTCGTCTTCTCCTCTGGAACACACTTCATCAATGGCCATATGGTCACTGCACTATGGGACCGTCAACCTAGTTCTGCTGCGTGACCGTTAAAAACTATCTGAGGAATGCAAGCAATCAACAACTGTTCTATCTCCAAACACTACAGGTTAGAGATGCATAGCAACGATGCTGGGGACACTTTTCATTCAGGAAATCAACAGGGGAAGAGGGGTGAGAGGAGGTGGATGGTTGAGGGGTACCTCTTGCTTGACCTTCCACTATGAATGGCCGTAGATCACAGGCTTTTCAGGCCCAGCGAGCAGCCTGCTGTTGTCCATGACTCACCTACACTTCTCTGTTTAAGTACCCCCATAAAGGGCGTCCTGGCTCCCTCTAATACCCCTCTTTATGTGTCATTTGCTCCTCCCCAACTCTTTCCCACAACCGCAGATTCCAGGAAAGAGATGCAAGAAGGTGGGATGGAGAGGGATGGTAGGGGAACTTATGATGAGGGAGAGAAAGCTGGCCATTTTACATGCAAATGACAAGCATTACGCATCCTCATTTACATAATCCTCGTGTTGTTGCTTCAAGGGAGTAAAATTCCATGGCTGACAATAAAATCTCTCAGTGAAAATTCCTCGAGAGGAGAAGTATCTTGGCAGAGGCGTAAAACACACCCCCTCTTCTTAAGAAACGATTAAAACGATTTGCAAAGTAATGCTCGCTTCAGGATATAATTTCTTGATCAGCTTAAAGAACCGACTGAAAATTCGTGTGACTGTTTTCACAGTTTCAAGCTGCAATTTGTGGCTGTCCACGCCTGGATTATGGACATTAAATCCAATCATAGAGGACTACCTGAAGGCTTAGGACAATTTCCCCTGGCTTTAATGACTTCTGATGGTGGGACGATGATGCTAAGTTTCAATTAAAGTCAGACGCTCTCTTGAATGATGGTCCCTTGCATCAAAAATTACAAAACCTTCAAAAGCATGTCCATTCTAATATGTGCTGAAGAACAGAAACATGCTCCCACATATGTGTATCTGCTGGTTGTTTGTTTTGACATTTATCAGTGCTGCAGTCGTTCTCTCTGTTTTACAGAGGTAGTGTTTCACTGGCAGTGCGTTTTCCATGTCAAAACGCAGAATGTATTCTGTATACAGTCATTCTATCTGTTTATATTCGTTTATTTATTTTGCATGAATATCAATTACCAAAGGGTTGCATGGATTGCTAGTGATCAATAAAAGCCACTGAATGCATTTATAAACACGGGTCAGAGATAAATCCATATCCAATGTTCTGGCCCTCTGTCATAAACCTCAATGAATGCCCTAATCGTTTCCTGCTTTCCTCTATCTCTGGTGATAAAGTTTGATATAGGTTATCACTGCCTGTCCTAGCAGAAATCACGATCTATGATCAAGAGGAAAATAAACGATGAAATTCTGCAAGGCCTTTAGAAACGTTGACCGGATCAAAAGATCCTGTTTGAAAGGAAGACATCATCCCCTAATCTGTGTTGTTTTTATGTTTTGAGAGACACTGTCTCCTAATACTCAGCGATGTACATTGCTGAAGAAGATGCTATTTTTGGAAGCAGTATCAGACTATGCAAATCAGTATTTGGGATACATGCCACTTTGGATTTGAGAGGACGTCTCTCTCTCTCTCTCTCTCTCTCTCTCTCTCTCTCTCTCTCTCTCTCTCTCTCTCTCCTTTGCTCCCTCTTTCTCTCCCCTCTCTCTACCTCACTGTCTCTGTCGTTGTCTCACTGTATCTTTGTCTGTCTGTGCCCCTGCCCCCCCTCTTGCTCTCTTTCTTTCTCTCTTTTCTCACTCAATCACTCACACACACACACAGGCACAGTAGTATCCACTTGGTTGTACATCCAATTTGTGCCCCAGCTCTACGCCTTCCGGCATTTTAAGGATTGGTCAATCACCAACGAGAAAGTCTTTGATCATCGCTATCTACGCCTTGAATTTTAGAAGAGGGAACCGCTGTGTCGCTGTAGTAATCCTGCAAAGTTTTGTCATAACGACATAGCTTTTCTATTTTTTTTTTCTCTGCTTCATCTTTCAAACTACCTCAGTGGTATTACTTCAGGTGGCTCATTCCAATGAACCATTCACAACCACACCCTGATTTGCCTCCATTGCAGTCCATCCTGGCACTGGCAATCAAATCCAGAGAACAGAACAATATCACGTCATCATGAGAGACACTGCATCCCTGCTGATTATGGTGGTTAAGACGTGCCTGCTATGATCCAGCATACAGGACATCAAATAGTTAACCCTGCTGACAACAGGAATTGCTCGGCTCCAGGCCAGCCTCAAGTGCTATGTACTTCCTGGAGGCTGGGCTGTCTTAAGCTGCCTGTACTTTTGCCATCAGGTTTGGACACATTCATGTCAAGTTAAAAGAAAGGCTTTTCAGTTGGCATTGACTCTGTCTATCTCTGTCTGTCGTGTCTGTCTCTGTCTCTGTCTGTCTGGCCCCCTTCCTGCCTCTCCCCTTTCTCCCCCCCCCCCCCCCCCCCCCTCCCTCTCTTTCAGAAATTCTGCAAATCTCAAATTCTCATACCTGGAATTGTCTCTACTGAAATTAAATCTTTGTTACTGTCATCCTCTCCTCTGGAACTCACTCCTCTCTAGCCTAAGGTCGGTTGACAAAGGTACTTTTAACCTAGTTCTCTTGTGTTGACCATTTAAAGCTATCTGAGGAATGCAATCAAAATCAAAAACTATCCTTTCTCCAAACATGACAGGTAAGAGGTCCATAGCAACGATGATGGGACATTTTCCATTCAGGGATAACAGGGGGAACAGGGGAAGAGGGGTGAGAGGAGGGTGGGAGGGTTGAGGGAGTAACCTCTTGCTTGACCTTCCAATATGAATGGCCGATGATCACAGGCTTTTTCAGGCCCAATGAGCAGCCTGCCTCCTGTCCATGACTCGCCTACACTTCTCTGTTTAAGTACCCCATAAAGGGCGTCCGGCTCCCTTCTGATAACACCTCTTATGTGCCCTTTACTCCTCCCCACCACTTTCCACAGCCACTGAGCAGCACAGAGAGTCAGGAAGCACAGAGATGGCAGGGAAGAGGAGGGAATGGAAAGGAATTCGATGATGGGTAGGGGATGAAGAAATTACGATGAAGGCGAGGGGAGAAAGCTGGCTATTTCAAATGCAAATTGGCAAGCAGTACGCATACTCATTCGCATAATCCTCTTGTTATTGCTTCAAGAGGGTTAAAATTCCACAGCTAGCAATAAAATTTTATCAGTGAAATTCCTCGACGAGGACATTGCACCTTGGCAAAGGTGTAAAAAAAAAAAAAAAAACACCCCGTCCTCTTCAGAAACGATGAAATGAAATTGATTGCGATTAATGCTCGCCTCAGGATATAATTTCTTGATCAGCTTAAAGAACCGACTGAATCTCAAGTGACTGTGTTCACAGTTTCAAGCTGCGATTTGTGGCTGTCTACACCTGGATCATGAACATGAAATCCAATCATAGAGGATTACACCCAAAGCTTAGGACACTTTACCATGGCTTTAATGGCTTCTGATAGCACGACAAGGATGCTGAGTATCAATTAAAGTGAGACTCTTTCTTGAATGACGATCTCAGGCATCAAATATTACGAAACCTTCAAAAGTGTATCGATTCTAGTATACGCTGAAGAAGAGAAACATGCTTTCCACAGACAAACATCTACTCGTTCTTTGATTTGATATCTATCAGTTTTTGCAGTTGTTCTGTCTGTGTATTTTCTTGATCCCTGATCATAATAGACTCAATCAACAATACTCTCTCTCTCTCTCTCTCTCTCTCTCTCTCTCTCTTCTCTCTCTCTCTCGCTCTCTATCTCTCCATTGCCACTTGTCCACTGTTGAATGGCCAATGATCCCAGAATCCTTTGCAGCCCCCAGCCTTCTCTGTCCATGACTCACCTACCATTCTCTGTTTAAGTACCCCCATATAAGGGGCGTCATTGCCTCCATCTGCGAACACCTCTTTATGTGACCCTTTACTCCTACCTACCGCTTTCCACAGCCTACTGAGTCCAGCCAGAGATGCAGAAGATGGATGGAAAGGGAGAGGGTACTCCCCGGAAAATGACCCTCTTTACTGCCCCCGGGCAAGCAGGTACGCATTTAGCATCTAGAAGGGTTAAAATTCCACAGCAGCAAAAAATAACTCACCCAGGACATGCAACCCTGGGCAACGGTGTTAAAAATTTCACAGGACAGACTTTGTAGGAATTGATGGGGAAGTGGAGAGGATGGGATATAAAGAATGATAGAGGGTAAAGAACTCTGAGTACGATTGATGTTCACAGTTTGGGATGCGAGAGTGGCTTTACCTGGATAGATAGAGCTTGCCATTTCAAATTGACCAAATTGACAATCATTACAAATCCTCATTTGTTGTGTAATCCTCTTGTTAATGCTTCAAGAGGTTTTAAAATTCCGTTTATAGCTGGACCAATAAAATCTCTCAGTTGAGCGATGGAAATTGCTCAGGATGAAAAGAAAAACTGCTTCACGAAAAACATCTACTCGTTCGTTGATTTGAATCTAAAGTTTGCAGGTGTTCTGTTGTGGATGTGTCTTGCCCGGTAATAAAAAAAGCTCACTCAACAATCAAGCTCCCCGTCTATCTACTATAATACGGTAAAATACGTCTCTCTCCGTCTATCTTATCTCTCTGCTCTCCATGGGTGATTTCCGCGTAATATGGACTCAAGTGCATGCCCGGACTTTGAGGCCCACCCTTCCTGTCCAGATCACCAAATTCTGCTTAATACCCCCAAAAGACAACTCCTGGCTCCCTCTGAAACGCTCTTACGTGACTACTGCTTTCTCACTAATTATGGCTTACCACAGGCCAAGGGTTTCTTGACAGAGATGTAGAACCAGGGGATGGAGAGGGAGGGTTAGGTGGACTGTTTTTCAGTGAAGGGCAGATAGCTGGCATTTCAAATGCTGGATTATGAACATTAAATCCAATCATAGAGGATTTCCTGAAGGCTTCAAGCTGCGATTTCTGGAATTTCATGTCTGGATTATGAACATTTAAATCCAATCATAGAGGATTACCTGAAGGCTTAGGACACTTTTGCCTGGCTTTAATAGCTTCTGATGGCGACACAATGATGGATAGTTTTCAATTCAAATCAGACTCATTCTTGAATGACTGTTCCGTGCATTAAATATTGCGAAACGTTCAATCTGGGCTTATCAATCAAATCTACGCTTGAAGTTTGCGCTGGAGAGAAAAATGCTCCCAGACGTATATGATTTTCGTTCTTTGTTCTTTTGGACATGAATCATTTCCGCAGTGCCCTCTGTCTTTCTTGATCCCTAATGCTATGTCGAATCCTCTCTCTCTCTCTCTCTCTCTCTCTCTCCTCTCTCTCTCTCTCTCTCTCTCTCTTCTCTCTCTCTCTCCTCATATTAAGTTTATTTCCTGCTTTACGTCAAATGTGCAAACAATGGCACATCAGATGAAGTGTTGAAAAAGCAATTAAAAGAACATGAAATGGAGATTACCTGATGGAACCACATTGTGATATTTCTTTGTTGTCAGCCTAGCCATAGAAGTCTGTAGAGTTCAGTATTTGAACAAACTCGTTCTCATTTTATCTAATGACAACAGAAAGCACAGCATGATTTGATGCCGGTGATGTGTTTTGAAGGGCTGTGTGAAGGGAAGACATGGTTGTTATTGACCAGAGGGTAAGGTTGATGGTGAGCTGATAGCTGATATAGGCAGAGCCTGACAACTTGCCATGACAAGACAGTAGTACATACACCTACAGTGTAGATAGAGAATGGCGACTTGGAATGGGTGGTCGGACAGTGAATGCACACACAATGTCTCTGTCTGCTCATGTTCAGTTGTCAGCATTGAAGTCAGCTACCAGCACTAAGTGAATCCCCAGCCCTATACGTTGTTATAAATACATAGGCGTTCTGTAACATGTAATCCAACCTGCTGTGACGTCCACCATGTGTTTATAATGGAAATGAAACGAAAGGGTACAACAATACTAATGAAAACTGAATTATGTATTGGTAGTATCAGCAATTGTTTTCAGTTACAGCACTGGTGCAACTGCAAAAGGATGGGATGGAATGCAAAGATACCTTGAATGAACCGGATTCAATTTCTGTCATTTTTCCAAATTGAAGATTGTTAACAAAAAAAAAAAAAAAAAAAAAAAAAAACGAGGTAGTGTTTTCATGGGGGTGGTGCGTTTTCCATTTCAAAACACTGAATGTATTCCGTGTACACCCATTCTATCTGTCTATGTTCATTTAGTTATTTCCATGAATCGACTATCAGAGGGTTGCATGGATCGCGCGGGATCAATGAAAGACACTAAATGCATTTAGAAACACACGGGTCTGAAATCAGTCCATATTCACTTTCCCTGTCATAAATCCTAATAAATGCCCCAATCATTCCCTGTTTTTCTTTATCTCTAGTGATAAACTTTGATATCGGTAATCGTTGCCTCTCCTGGGCAGAAATACGATCACTGATCCAAAGGAAAATAAACGATAAAATTCTGCAAGGTCTTTGAAAATGCTGACCTGAAAAAAAGATCCTATTTGAAAGGAAGATCTCATCCCCTAATCTGTGTGATTTCTACGTTTCTGCAGAGGCAATGTCGCTGGATACTCCAGAGATGTACTCTGCTGTAAAAAGAGGAGGATATTTATAGAAGCAGTATCAGACTATGCAAATGAGGCGCTGGAAATGCATGTCACTTTGGATTTTTGACAGGACTCTCTCTCTCTCTCTCTCTCTCTCTCTCTCTCTCTCTCTCTCTCTCTCTCTCTCTCTCTCTCTCTCTCCTTGCTCACTCTTTCTCCTACCTCTCTTTGTCTCTGTCTTTGTCTCTCTGTTTCTTGTCTGTCTCACTGTGCCCCCTTTCCTATGTCTGTCTGTCTGTCTGTCTGTCTCTCTCTCTCTCTCTCTCTCTCTCTCTCTCTCTCTCTCTCTCTCTCTCTCTCTCCCTCTTACTCACCCACGCACGCACACACGCACAGTGCTATCCATTTGGTGTACATCCAATTTGCAGTCAGCTGCACGCTTTCCGGGGTTTTTAAGGAATTCAAGGAACTACAAAAGGTGGGTCATTCGTTAGCAGCAGACAGGACGCCTTTTATGGGGTGCTTTGCTTAAAAAAAAGGAA
>JADBJO010001294.1:25000-45000 GCA_016801955.1 Conus betulinus
ACACACACACACACACACACACACACACACACACACACACACACACACACATACACACACACACACGTACTGTGCTATCCATTTGGTGTATGTCCAATGTGCACCCAGCTGCACGCCTTCCAGGGTTTTAAGGAAAGTCAAAAAAATACAAAAAAAGGTGGGTCGTTAAGAGCAGTCAGAACGCCATTTATGCGGTGCTTAGACAGAGAAATGTCTTGGAACCAGAGGCAGGACTGTCGTGTCTGTGTGCCAGTGAAGTCTTTGATCATCGGCTCCAGAACAGAAGAGGGAACCGCTGTGTCGCTGTATTGATCCAGTTAATTGTTGTCATGACGATATAGACTTTCTGTCCTTTTATCTGCTTCATCTTTCGAGCTACTTTCATGACAGTTCTTTCAGGCGGCTTATTCCGATGGTCCATTCACATCCACAGGCCGATTTGTTCCGTTGCAGCCCTGGCACGGCAGTCCTTAGAGAGCGGGAAATATCACCTTGTCATGAGACAACCACTAGAAGGAGGAGACACTTCATCCCTGCTGATTGTGGTGTTAAGTGATAGCTCCTCAGATCCAGCATACACGGGACTTAGTAAGCCCCACTGACGGCAGCAAATGCTCACTTCCAGGCGGCGTCAATGAATGTCCTCCTTGAAGACTGTCTAAATCCGCCTGTAGGTTTGTTGTCAGGTTGGGTATACTTCATGTGATAGTAAAAAAAAAGAGTTTTCAGTGGCGCAGACTCTCTCTCTCTCTCTCTCTCTCTCTCTCTCTCTCTCTCTCTCTCTCTCTCTCTCTCTCTCTCTCTCTCTCTCTCTCTGCCCTCAACTACAACATTATCTCCTATTCTTCATTACCTTGAAATCTGATTTTTGCTTTAGAAGGTTGAAGGTATATGCCAGTGTGCTCGAATTTGACTGCCCCATGAATCAAAGTTTATTTTCCTCCTCTCTGTCAAACTTATTTTTGAACAGTCCAAAGATCGTACACGACAGTAGGGATGGCTGGCGCGACGAAAGCTGTTTTTCTGTGCTGGGTATTGATTGCTTTTCCGGGGAACAAGGTGGGCATGATTCACAGGAACCTGTGTTTCTGCAGAGAAAAGTTTAGGAGAAATTGGATGAGAGGGAGGGAGAGCCAGAGTAAAAGTTGGGAAGAGAGAGAGGAGATAGGGAGTTAGAGAAATGAGAGAGGGGAACGGGACGGAACAAAAATGAAGGGAAGAGAGGGAGAGAAAGAGGGAGCGAGTGAAGGGACGAAAGGTGATGGAAAGAGAGAGAAAAGGGGGATAGAGAAGTGAATGAGAGGAGTAAGGAAGAGGAGGGGAAAGAATTGAAGAAAGAAAGAAAGAGAATGGGGAAAGAGGGGGTAGAGAGGAGGGGGACAAAGGGAGATAAATGAGGTTGGAGCAGGGGAAGGAGTGAAGAGATTATTGTTCCATCGATAGTCATAATTAACAAGAACTGATATTTTTTGTTGACCGTTTTTTTTTTAAAAATCAATTCGATATTGATGTATCCAGACGACATTAGTTCCATACCACACACTGCAGTTCATTTTTGTTTGTTGTTTATCGCATAATGCATGTCAACAGATGACAGGAGTTTTGTTTGTTGCTTATCACATAATGCATGTCAACAGATGACAGGAGTTTTGTGTGTTGCTTATCGCATAATGCATGTCAACAGATAACAGGAGTTTTGTTTGTTGCTTATCACATAATGCATGTCAACAGATGACAGGAGTTTTGTTTTTTGCTTATCGCATAATGCATGTCAACAGATGACAGGAGATGACATTTTCTTAATGACTAATACTCTTGTGTTTTCTGCTGCTATCCTTATAATAATTAATTACACACACAGGGGCGCGCGCGCGTGTGTGTGCGTGCGTGCGTGCGTGTGTGTGTGTGTGTGTGTGTGTGTGTGTGTGTGTGTGTGTGTGTGTGTGTGTGTGTGTGTGTGTGTGTGTGTGTGTGAGTGTGTGTGTGTGTGTGTGTGTGTGTGTGTGTGTGTGTGTGTGTGTGTGTGTGTGTGTGTGTGTGTAAAACAGCTTATGTGTGAATACGAAGCATTGACACGTCTTTCACTATTGAAAAGAGAATCCAAGACTATGGTTACATGATGGACCAATACAGACAGAAACACAGATTCTGAAAACATGTGATAAAAATCCTGCCAACGGAAACTCGTTGCACTATTATTGCTGTTCATGGCTTGATCCCTCGCATATTTTGCATTAACCACCCCCACTACAACACCCACTTCCGCAGCCCTCCTCCTCCTCCCCCCCCCCCCCCCCCAACCTAAACATTCTCTCTCTCTCTCTCTCTCTCTCTCTCTCTCTCTCTCTCTCTCTCTCTCTCTCTCTCTCTCTCTCTCTCTCTCTCTCTCTCTCATATTTCACGTGCCCGCTACCCCTGTCTTGGTTTAAGTTTTATACATGACAGAGGCAAACCGGACCCGGAAATGTATATTAAACTTATGCTAAGCAAATCTTAAATAAATGTCAGCGAACCGCCCAGAGAAACGTGGACAAACGAGTCACAAGACAAACCACAACGCGTTTCGACCTCTTACGGTCTTCTTCAGGTGCAAACAAACATGAAAGAAAATAACGAAAAACTCGTTTGCACTTAGCTTTGATGACGCTTCTAAGTGTTCAGCGCAGGCAACTAAGAAGGCGTTGATCATGAAAACCTTCAAATGCATGATAATGAGTGACTTCAAAAGCTAACTCATGGTGAATGGAAGTTTTCAGATTGAGAAAGCGATCCCCCTCTGTGTACCCAGCAGTACCTGGCCCTCTGTGTACCCAGCAGTACCTGGACCCCCCCACTTATTCAGTTCAGGGGAGATTTAGATCGTGGTGGAAGGACAGGGACTTTCCCCCACTGCCTTATCTTAAACGTGTAGAACATCCAACACTTCACTGGGTTCTTTGGTCATTCACTATAGGACCATTCACCCGATTCTGCTGAGTGACCTTTTACAGTTTTCCAAGGAATGCAATCAACAACTGTCCTTTCTCCCGACACGACAGATAAGATGTTCATAACAACGAGGTGGGGAAATCTTCAGTTCAGGAAATCAACATGGAAAGGGGGAGGGAAGAGAGGGGGTAGATGTTTGAGGAGTAACCTCTCGCTTGACCTTCCACTTTGAATGGTCATTGTTCACACACTTTGCAAGCCCAGTGAGCAGCCTGCTCCCTGTCCACGACTCACCTACACTTCTCTGTTTAAGTACCCCCATAAAGGGGCGTCCTGGCTCCCTCTGATAACCCCTCTTCATGTGCCCTTTACTCCTCCCAAACTCTTTCCCACCACTGCAGGGTTCAGGAAAGAGATGCAGAAAGATAGGATGGGGAGGGACGGAAGGGGGACTTACCATGAGAGAGGGGAGAGTTGGCCATTTCAAATGCAAATTGACAAGCATTACGCATCCTCATTTGCATAATCCTCTTGTTGTTGCTCCAAGAGGGTAAAATTCCATGGCTGGCTATAAAATCTCTCATTGAAATTTGCTCGAAAGGAGAAGCATCCTGGCGAAGGCGTAAAAACCCCCACCCCCTCCTCTTCAGAAACGATGAAATGGAATTGATTTGCGAATTACCGCTTGCCTCGGGATATAATTTCTTGATCCTCGTGATCGGCTTTAAGATCAGCCTCAAACTCGTCTGCCTGTTTTTACAGTTTCAAGCTGCGATTTGTGGCCGTCCATGCCTGTATTATGGACATTAAAATCAATCATACAGGATTACCCGAGGGCTTAGGACAATTTGCCCTGGCTTTAATGGCTTCTGATGGGCGAGACGGCGATGTTGAGTTTCAATTAAAGTCAGACTAGGACTTGAATGACACTTGCACACATAAAAATAAAATATTGTAGAGAGAGAGAGAGAGAGAGAGAGAGAGAGAGAGTGTGTGAGTGTGTGTGTGTGTGTGTGTGTTGCTTATAGCCCAGCCCACTGCAAAGGCCATATCAGGGCTGTCGTCGTGTTGAAATTTTCAAACAGACGTGCCATTCTAATACATAACCTGAAGAAGAAAAATATACTCCCACACATCTATTATCCAATCCTTCTTTGTTTTGGTATCGAGCAGTTCCACAGTTCGTTTCGTTTCGTTTTTTTTTTCATCTCCAATCATGACGACTCGCTGAAAAACATTCTGTCTCTCTCTCTGTCCCCCCCCCCCCCCCTCTCTCTCTCTCTCTCTCTCTCCTCTCTCTCTCTCTCTCTCTCTCTCTCTCTCTCATAGATTGATGTCAGTTCACGCCCCCCCCACACACACAACCATTCATACATACACCTGCACAATTGTACACGCGTGTGTGGGCGTGGGCGTCGGCGTGTGCGGACGCGCGCGCGCGCGCGCGCGCGCGTGCGTGTGTGTGTGTGTGTGTGTGTGTGGGTGGGTGTGTCCCGGCGTTTTGTTATTTGATGTCTTAGAGAAAGAGAGTTGACGGAAGGAAGGAGGAGAGGAACGGTATGGGGAGGGGGTGAAGGGGCACAGGAGCAGAGAGTTAGGTTTACTTTTCAACATTTACTATTCTAATGGGGGTTTTGTCTCCACTGATTTGCTGTCTGTACTACATCTTATCAAACTGAATTGCCTTTTTATGTAATTTGAAACGAATCAAATGATTCTCATTTGGTCTGCACATAAACTACCAAAGATATTCTCATACTAATGATTTCTGTCAGTATGAGAAACTTAAGCCACCAATAACAGCAACATTCACTGGTGATTGTAATGCATGCGTTCTGTTTTGTTATCAGTGGATTCTGCTGTTCTGGTGATGACAGCTCTTATCTTTGTGAAGCTGAATTCTGATGTATAGACTATATCAAATCAGGATTGTTTTGGGGGGAGGGGGGGGGGGGGGGGGGCAGTTTTTTTTTTTTTTTCAGTCTCGTTTTCTTTGCTACCTTAAAGGCGTCATACCCATGCATCTCATTCCGTCCCCCCACCCCTACCTCCTCCCCCTCCCGTCCTCTGCCACAGCCTGGCCCGTCCTGCTACAGCCTCTGCACCGACAATCCACAGGGAGCAGTCAATGTCAAGTCGTCCTGAGACAACCCTCCGGGGGCGACACTGCGTTGCTGCCGAGTCACCTCGGGTGTATTACGTGGTGCCTGTCCTGACCCAGCACACGTAGGACACCCACCTGTTAAGCCCCCACCAAAATAGCTGACAATGTGAGCCAGCGGGAGTAACCTCTCTCTCCGGAGGGCGCCACCATGTGCGTTCCATGACAGTTCCTATGACTTTGCCGATACCAGTGAACCCGACAGAAGCAAAACAAGGGCACAGACGTGGGCAGGTGATCGACACTGAGGTCATCATGAGAGCAGGACGTTAAGGGCCACAGAATTTGAGGCACTTCTTATGCTGATCTTTGAGAAAGAATATGGTGCCGCACACAATTCCATTCAGGACTGAGATTGCGTGATAGGGTTGTACGCTACACTCACTTTCATCATTTATCCCACGTCAGCCTGCCCCGAGAGATTTAGACACCTGCAGAGTTACTCAGGAAACTTGAGCAACCCTCTCAGAAACACATCTATGAAGCGAATGAAAGTCGATTGTGTTGTCCCAGTATTCCCAGCAGAGCCCACAGCAAATCAAATCTGGGCCAGTGCCAGTCTGGGCAGAAAGAAATCGCACAACTAAATGACTCTAACGGGAATCGAACCTACGACCTTCCTGCCGTGAGTCCACGACGCTAACCACTTCGCTACAGTGGCTGGTGGCATTCGGATATTTTTGTATTGTAACTAAGACTTTATCAGCAGCCAGGTGGTGTCGGTGTTTGTTTTGCATGTTGTGGCTGAAGCTCTCTATGTATGTGCCTACATCGTTCAGAATGGAATAGGTTTGCTCATATATTTACTCCCCCCCCCCCCCCCCCCACACACACACACACACACACTTATCCGAACCCACTTCTATCGCCATTCCTCTTCACTCTCTCGGTCGTTCTGATTAATCGACAGAGATCCCACGTCCGTTTCAAATGAAAAACGCTAACACAAAAGGAAGTCATAAAGTGATAATGGCGTTACTGATGCCTGCTGAATAATAATATACACAAATGGGTAAAAAACCGATCGATGGTGAAGGTACCAAGCCATAGAGACCAAGATGCCGGGGTTTCCATAGAACTGGACATCCTTTCAACGTAGGACCGATCTACGGCGCAACAGAAGCAGCAGCAGCAGCAGCACCAGCAACATCAGCAGCAGCAGCAGCAGCAGCAGAAGCACAGAAAGCCTCCACCCTCCTCTCTCTTTTCTCCTGCCCGTCCAGGCAGTCCAGGGAGAGGTGGCGGTGATTTATGCCTCTCCCGACACCTCTCCCCCGCGGCACAGGAAGGCCCGGCACTGGGGACAGAGACAGCCGCGCCGAGTGGAAAGTCATTAGACGCACTCAGCCCCAATCTATAATTCACACTTGCAGGCCCTATAAATCTCCGGGCCCGCCGTGTCGCGCCGGGAGCTCCCCAACATTTATTTCCACTCCCCGTGCCAAAGACTGCGGAAGACGGCAAAGAGCTAGCCAACCCCCACCCCCACCCCCCCCCCCCCCCCACCCCCCACATCCCTGCCCCTCCTCCCAACCCCTCCACCCTCTCCTCGCCCCGGCGAGACCCAATTGGAAAATAATCGTGAAAATGGATGAAAACCATCCACAACACACGGAGGCCGAGGTCCAAGCAGCAGCCCATCGATCGCGGGCGTGGTTAATGGCTTCTCCACGCTGTTCAGGTGGTATTGTGACCGGCGAGCGGGTTACTAATGATTTCGCAGTCACAGTGGCCTTTGGGGCTACAGGTTATTGCTGGCCCCAGCCACTGTTTATGAGACCTCCACGGGTCGCCGGAGGGGATCGAAACCTGCTTAGGGGATTGCTCTCTCGGAAAGTGATTTTGTTTTATACGAAAACGACGTCGGCCGCCTTCCGTCGAGTCCAGAGATCAAAGAACCCCTGCCTCTGTCGTTTCGTCGTCTCAGAGAACGGCTGTCTCAGGGGTAGGAGTGTGTGTGGGGGGTGGAGGGAGATGGATGAATGTGTGGAAAGATGGAACGGGGGAGGTGGGGGGAGAGGAAAAAAAGGGGGGGGGGATCTAAGGGCTAAGGGTCTAAAGGAAATGAAACTAAAACAAGAAGCGCGTGAGAAATGAAATGATAGATGGTCAATAAAATTACAGACGCCGACCTTTACAGACTCGCACACAACACTCACGCACACAGAGAGCTGTGCTCACATTCATGCCTGCGCTCACGTACGCACGCATGCACGCACGTCGGCACGCACGTATGCGCGCGCACACGTACAAATACGCACGCGCTCGCGCGCACGCGCACACACACACACACACACACACACACACACACACACACACACACACACACACACACACACACACACACATGCACACTGATTGACTGATTAGTTTAGTTTACACACACATACATGTGTGCGCATACTGGCGCGCGCACACGCATACACGCATACACAATACTTGCATGAATGTGCGCGCGCACTCACACACATACACACAAATTGCTGATTGAAAGTGCACACACGCGCACACACACACAACACACACACACACACACAAATTGCTGATTGCACCCACCCACACACACACACACACACACACACACACACACACACACACATGCAGGCACGCACGCACACATGCACGCACGCACGCACGCATTACATACACACACACACACACACACACACACACACACACACACACACACACCAAGAAAATATACACCATAATACCAACAACAGCTCTGCAAAACACCACCAACACCAACACCATCACCAACGACACCACCGCCACCGACAGGAAACGGTTCCAGCCGGTTGGGGCTGACCTTCAAGCCAAGCAGACGGACCCCTGCAAAGAAAGCCAGGGCTGACCCAGAGCCCCCGAAAAAGGGGGGGGGGGGGGGGGGGGGGCACTCGATGCAGACCCCATTGGCGGGCAGACAGACAGGCGGGGTAACCCTAACCCCCCTCAGGGACGGGTACTAACTCCCTTCCCCACTCACGTGGAAAACGCAAGCAGAGGGGATGCTTGTCCAGAGAGTGTCCCAAACACACGATAAACAATGTTGTCAAGTCCACGTCACTCTTCTTTCATCCCAGCAACCCAACCCGAGATTATTGCGGGCTGCTTTGGGCAGGCCGGCCGCAATCTCGTCCGTCGAAGTTTTTGTTTGTTTTGTTTGCTTGTTTGTTTGTTTGTTGTTTTGATTGTGTTTCTCTGTTTGAGGACAGTTTTCTTGTCAGCATACTGAAGCACATTCATGATATTAAGCGCACTGTCATTATAATATCTGTGCCGTTATAGACCCGGAGAACACACAAGCGCATGTGCACGTATGGAAAAGGTGGTCGTGATTTTTTTTAGCAAGGTGTAGAACAAGGACCTGAGGAATATTACGAGAAATGACCTTGCAATGACGTCTTTTGATTACACAGTCTTAAATAATGACATTAACTTCAGAGATAGATAGATAGATAGATAGATAGATAGATACGTTAAGCAGTTAAGGGCGAGTGGGTGGGTGGGGATATATATGCGTAACTAAACACAGCAGATTTGGGAAGACAGCTTCATAGACAAGGTTCAGCTACTGCCTGAGGAATGCATTTGTCTTTGTGTACTATGTCTGCGCTGCTGTTTATTTACACACGTGGCAGAGATAGAAGACAAGGGGAGTGTGTGTTTGATTTTGAACCGATGGCAAACAAAATCTAATCGTTTAAAATATTCCTGACAATCTCATATTGCCCACCCGACATTATGAAAGATATAGAACGTATTCGTCGAGTATCTTGTTGCATTCAGTGTGTGGATGATAGGGCGCACCTGCTTTGAGAGCCGTGACGAAGGGGTACACTCATATGGCTCTCTACTGTCAATAGTTTTTATTATTTTTGAATCTCACTGTAGGACCAGGCCCAGCAAAAAAAAAAGTGTGCATGCGTTTGTGATTAAATTTACTTGTTGGTTAGTGATTTGTTGTTGTTGTTGTTGTCCGAAAGGTGTGTGAATGCGTGTGTGATTTTTGTGCATTGTTACTCACAACGTTGATTTTTTTTTTATTGAACAAACAGTTGGTCTGAATTCACCTTATGCGTAGCAATGTGAACTTAAACAAGAGGGAGTGTGAATATGTGCGCTGGTAAACAGAATAAACAGTGTGTGCATCACTGTTATTTCCCTTTTTGGAATGGAAGTGCCATTGTCTCAAATGAGGATACGTTTAGAACTGAACAGCAGCAATGTTCAACTGTTACATGGATTTGCAGTTTATGCTGAAAATGATGCAAGGCTCTTTTATGAACACTGGTATATTTCTAGCATTAAATGAAGGTCAGTAGTGTTATTTACCATGCTGACTTCTCGTGCGCGTTTACTTTGCGCCACAGTGCGCTGACGATTGACTCTCATGTTCATGTTTTAGTCCGTTTTTGTGTACACGAGTTATCACCGCTTGCCTTTGTCCGAGTATTGACCCAGCATCCTTTTGTCCAGTTTTGCGCCCCTGTGTCTTGCATCTAGTGAGTATCGCTTATTTCTGTTGTAAGATTCTTTGTGCCAGTTTCCTAGTGACCCGTAAATCACTCTTTTGTGTTGTCCTCACAGGCGATCCATAAAAACCAGTTATCAGAGTTGTCTTGTGAGTCCTTTTTTTCTGTAAAAACTGCCACTGATGATCATATTTCTGTGAAATCCATAACTCTTATAAAAAATTTGTATCTTTTAAAGAGACAAAAAACACCTTTCATCTTAGATACAATTCATGATTTTTTTTTAGAAATGATAATAGGCCAGGCATGCCAACAAGTTACCTACACACACACATCCGCACAAAGGGTTTGGTCTTGGACAAGGAGGGGGCGGGGTGGGGGTGGGGGGGTCAGTAACTAGGAAACAAAAAGAGCTTTCTTTGTGGCCTTTATCATGGGTAGGAATACTGCCGCGTTTCATTCCCGTAATATTCATGGAACTGGTAGCAACGAGCAACGAGCAACGCACGCACGCACGCACACACACACACACACACACACACACACACACACACACACACACACACACACACACACACACACACACACACACACAGGCTCTCTCTGTCCTTGACTTCATCTCTCCAAATGGGGAAGTATTCTGGATTCTGAAATTCCAGAGACTCCCTGTCCACACGGAACCACAGGCGCGTGGTGCTGTCATGTTCCTTCCCGTTCTGCTCATCACTCCCTGTGCCTCCTCGTTTCCGGACCTTCACCTTCGTTTCCCATAGTCCCCTTTGTCTAGTGCCACCTCCTTCCCCCCTCCCCCCTTTCTTCCCACCCCCCCTCTCTCTCTCACATCCTCTCTCTCTCTCTCTCTCTCTCTCTCTCTCTCTCTCTCTCTCTCTCTCTCTCTCTCTCTCTCTCTCTCTCTCTCTCTGCTCCTGCCCTGACCTTCCTGTTGCAGCGCGTATTTTTCAAAGGCGGGATATATCGGGTCCATGGGAACTGTCTCATTCTTTGACAGCTTGATTTGTTCAGACATTTTCTTTCAGTGGCAACGCACTCTGAGAATGACTAAGGAAAAACTGAGAGAGAGAGAGAGAGAGAGAGAGAGAGAGAGAGAGAGAGAGAGAGAGAGAGAGAGAGAGAGAAGAGTGCAGACAGGACTGAAAGAGAAAGTGGCGGTGATGGGGCGGGTAAAAAGAGACAGGCGGAGAAAGACAGATCGTTACATAAGGGTATGAGAGAGACAGAGAGAGTAACACACACACACACACACACACACACACACACACACACACACACAGAGAGAGAGAGAGAGAGAGAGAGAGAGAGAGAGAGAGAGAGAGAGAGAGAGAGAGAGAGAAAGAATAGATTCTCAAACTCCTTTTAACCAAACACGATTCTATATGTCAAATTTGCAGTATAAAAAAAAATTTCATGTACACATCTCCACGATTTGGCCATCATTCAAAATCAGCGTGTCAGGGTCATTTGGACAAATCGGACGGCAACGCTTCTCGTCCCGGTCCGAATTTGAAACAGGCAGCTGCCGGTGCTGTAAGCTTGGAGCTGGCTGGGGTGACGACCATTACGTCGATCGACTGGCGTGACGGGTGAGGATTTCATACAGGCCTGCATGTGACGGATACAGAAAGGGCAATAATCCACCCCGTGGCACGCGGATCGGGCCACACAAAAAGGATGAGGGCACAGCTCTCTGAAAATGCTGACTGAGCCCATGGGCTGCCAGAACAATGGCATGATGCTGGCCGACGCGTTTCCGTTGAAATTGTTGTTGTTTGTTGTTGTTGTGGTGGGTGGTGGTGGTGGTGGTGGTGGTGGTGTCCATGTTGTTGTTGTTGTGTCCAATGTTTTCTTTCCTGCTTTTTCTTGGGTCTTTTTTTATTCTTTTGTTTTACCACGGAACAAGATACTATTTGCGTCTTGTTTTGTCCGTATTTCTCTCGTTCTGATTGTTTCACACACACGCACACAACTATACACACACACACACACACACACACACACACACACACACACACACACATATATATATATATATATATATATATATATACACACACATATACATACATACAAGCGCGTATATATATATATATATATATATATATATATATATGTGTGTGTGTGTGTGTGTGTGTGTGTGTGTGTGTGTGTGTGTGTGTGTGTGTGTGTGTGTATTCAATTATGAACTTTCTGGCTATTTTTTAGATAAAGTGCTCAACCAATTCGGGAGCAGTCTAAAAAATGATGATAAAAGTACAGCTTAAAACCCGGGATTACAATTTGTTTCGAGGCATTCTCCTCTCTTCAGGTCCCATCCCGTGGGAGAATGCCTCGAAACAAATTGTAATCCCGGGTTTTAAGCTTTACTTTTATCATCATATATATATATATATATATATATATATATATATATAAACACAATAAAACTAGAGAGCCAGCGAGAACTCCAAAAACGCTCAACCGGTAGCGTGCCCAAAATGAACACCCTGAAGAGAGCAGAGAGCTGAAACAAGCTTGTTGCCCTTTTTTTAATCTCTTTTTTAATCACATTTTTAAACTTATATATATATATATATTGTTTTTTCTTGTCTGTCTCTCTCCCTGTCAGTCTGCCCTGTTTTTCTCTCCTATCTGGGTTTTTTTTTTTTCCTGTATATCTTTTCCTGTCTGTCCAGTCTGTCTCTCTTGTCTGTCTCTCTTTTCTGTCTGTCTGTCTCTGTATGCCTGTCTGTCTTTCTTGTCTGTCCCTCTTCACTGTCAGGTTGTCTTGTCTGTCCGTCTTGATTGTCTCTCTTGTTTGTTTTGTCTGTTCACCTCCTCTGTCCTAGCTGTCCGTATTTTCTTGTCTCATTTGTCTGTCTGTCTTGTCTGTCAGTCGTGTGTGTGTGTGTGTGTGTGTGTGTGTGTGTGTGTGTGTGTGTGTGTGTGTGTGTGTGTGTGTGTGTGTGTGTGTCTCCTGTCTGTCCTGTCTGTTCGTCTGTCTGTTTTGTCCTTCTGTCAACCTGTCTGTCTTGTCCGTGTATCTCTTCGGCCTGTCTGTCTGTCTGTCGGTCTGTCTGGCTGGCTGGCTGGCTTCTGGCTGGCTGGCTGTCTATCTATCTGTCAGCCTGTCAGTCTTATTATCTGCCCATCTGTCCACCCTATCTGCGTGAGCAATACCTGGGAAAAACGTCACTGCCCAGATCTCCTTGAAACTGTACAGATTGTGCGTGTGTTCTACGTCTCTACGACTGATCTTGTTAGGTTGAGCCCTGGGCAGGGACAAACCACGGAGAAGCAGGGTATTGTGACAGGGTGGCCTAGTGGTAAACGCAATCGCGTTGAGAGCGAAAGAATTCAGTGTCCAATGGTGGATCTTTTTTCCCCCTTATCCTTGTTCTTGTTTTCGATTTTTTGTTTTGTTTTGTTTGTTTGTTTGTTCCCCTCCTCCCCTGAACTGAAGCTGTGGTACAAGTCTTTCAGATGAGATCACTAAAACAAGTGCCCATATCATCCATACAGATGGCGCACGTAAAAGACCTCACGGCACGGAGGAGGCTGTCCTTGGGAAACCGGTGAAGGAAAAGCCACTGTGATTGGTGCTGGCCGGACTAAGGACAGATGAGTGGCGCTTTACTGTGGCGACGCGTTTTTCCCTGGGGAGAGCAAAGGGCCTTGTCGGGGCTGTCACGTCACCACGTCACACGCTCTGCAGAGATGTTTGATAAAATAATTCACGGACACAATAGTTAACAAAGCAGATGTTCCCAAAAGATGCTGAATTGCGTAACCATTGAAAGAAGATGATTAATGGTTATATCGTTCAGGAACTCAAAACTCACATCAGGTGGGACATGTCTGAACAAGGAGCCCGTTGTAGATGTTCATGTTTTTACATCATGTTATCCCCAACACTCTCTAAGAACATGTCTCTATAGTTTTGGGGGGGGGGGGGGGTATATCGTACGGAGTGCACCATGGAACTTCTTCACCTTTTGAGACCTGCGAATACAAACTTCACACGCAGGAATCTGTAGTATAATTCAATACTTATAATACGGCAGTGTACTGCAATACAACACCATAGAATACCATATAATACAACGTAATGCAAAATTATGCAATACGCGTCTATGCAATGCAATTCAGTGCAAAGTAGTGTAATGCAGTACAAGGCATGTTAAATATACAAGACGATGCAGTATGATTGTATGATACAATGCAAGATAATGCAGATCAATACATGACACTACAGTGCATACACAGCAGGGAAATGCAGTGCAAAGCGATGCAGTTCGATACAGCTCGATACCGTTCAATACGATGCGATGCGATACGATGCAATACAGTGACTTGCAGTCCATACAATACAGTCACATATGATACAAAACAATTCAACTCAATCCAATAAAATACAATACAAACAATGTAATACAATAGATTGTCGTTTTTTTCACATTGTGTACCTTTTATCTTACTTTACACATACTGAATTGACTTGATCACATTGTTCAGGCTTGCTTACAATGCCAGATACGTCATTGATGAAGTGCTAACAAGAAAACTGTTCAACACGATGTAGTATGCATCTTCACAGATTGAGCGCGCAGGGTTTGCGTCCTGCTGGCGGATCCTGTTTGCATTTTTCCGTTGTGTTTTTTTCGTCTTCCCTCACTCTCCGGCATCCTACAATGTTCTGAATGTGGGAATGAAAAGGGCCTTAATTCCGGACCAAGAAGGGGCCTGTTTTTATCTCCCCTATTTTTGCTGCTATTGATCAGGCAGGGATTTTTTTTTTTTCTTCAACCTGTTCCCTTAAATTTCTTCGTATTGTTGTTGACCTCCTTTTTTTTTCCTTCCCATTTTTTTTTATTTCTTTCACTTTCCTGTCCTTCCTCTTCCTTCCTTCCTTCCTGACTTCCTTTCATGACATTTTTGTGTTTTTTTTTCTTTTCTGTTTTCATTCTTTTTATCCTTCCTTTCTTTTTCCATTCATTTCTTTTCTTTCTTTTTTTTTTCTTATTTCCGTTTTGTTTTTATTCGTGTTCATAATGAATATGCGCGGTAATTCAGTTTCGAAGCGATTATTCTGGATGTGGTCTTTGCACTGCTTATGTATGCAAAAGATGAAGGGGCATTTTTTTCACTGCTTATATATGCAAAAGATGAAGGGGCATTTTTTTTCACTGCTTATTTCACTGGGCATTTTTTTATGTATATATGCAAAAGATGAAGGGGCATTTTTTTCACTGCTTATGTACGCAAAAGATGAAGGGGCACTTCAGCTTCACATAAAAAAAAGAACATTTGGCCTCTGGCTCACAAAAATCAGAAAAAAAAAAACTGGTTGAAGAAGAGATGTGTAGAAGAGGAATGATGAGTCTTTTCGACCTACAAGCCTCTTGTCAACGTGAAGAAAAGAAAAAGACAAAATGGAAATAGTTGAAAAGGGAAGAGTGAGCAGAAATTACAGAGGGAGCCAACTTTGTGATGGCAAGTGACTTGTGTAAAAATCACTGAATAGGATGTTGAATATAGATCACTTTATACAGTGCTGAGTAAAAAAAAAAGTTTATATATGAATGGCTGAGTTAAAAAAAAAATCAATGAATAAGGGGCTGAGTAAAATTCATTGATGATGATGATGATGATGATGATGATGACGATAGAAGAGACTTGCGCAGCAATTTTGCTTAAAGTGAGGAGTTGTGCGATTCGTCGACCTCAATCTCTCATCCAAAACCATCTGAGTCCAGCAGCAACACAGGGTCAAGACGGCTGGAGACGGGGAGTCAGACGCAGTGGATGACCATGATGTCTTCTGTGTCTCACCATCCTCTGTGCACTCCACAATGCATAGCTGGGAGTCTGCCCGTCGAATCACTTTGTGATTTCCTCTGCGCAGTCCGCCGAGTCCAGTCAGTCATCACATGCTTAGGTAGGCAAGCCTTATCTTTCCGAGGGTTTGAGACCCGTCGGCTACCCTCACCTGGTTCTGCCAGCCTGCCAAAACAGTTTTCTCTTGGTGTGGCTGCTGTCGCATGTTAACAACTACGGGGAGCCAGAGGTGAGAGCTGAGTGCTGATTGAGAGCCAGACATGGATGTGCAGCCCTAAGAAGACTTGGCAAGCACGCCCACCAGTGATGCTACCTCTACCGGACACCCCACACCCCCATAGATTTACTGAATGAGGAGAAGGCCTAAGTAAATGTCAATGAATAAAGGGTTGGGTAAAAGTCAATAAACAAAGAGCTTGAGCAGTGATTACTGATATCCAGACTGACTGCTAGAGATGGAGGAATGCTGGGAAAGATCTGGGCAGTTGTGAGGGCTTATAACAGCAATAGGAGAAAGGAGATGTGAAATCATTTTTTTTTTTCCATGCATGTTTGTTTGATGACTCATTCTGTGAGCTTGAAGTGTTGTCTGGGAATGTCTGAAAGTCAATATATTGGTAATAGACTGAACTGGTATGCTAGTCGGAGTATATCAATAAACAAAGGGAATAACCTAAATGTGTTGTGTCATGGCGGCCAGAATTGTCGGTCTGCTTTTGAAATATTACAAGATGCTTTTTTCTGTCTCTTTCTGCACGCACTTCAATAGTGGCACTACTCCATGCCGCTGATTGTGGGGTTCTGTCTACAACTATACCACACATTGTCCCATCACTGTCTAGGCACCAGCAATACACAGGATGCAACGCCAAGTCGTGATGAGGCAACCCACCAGAGGAGACACTGCACTGCTGCCGAGTCACTTCGGTAGTGTTCAGCGCTGCCTGTTCTGATCCAACATACGCAGGACGCCACTGACTAAGCCCTCTATTGATAATAATTGCTCAGTGTCGGTGCTAGCGTGAGTGAGCTCTCCCTCTTGAGGATCGTAACACGACTGTCCAACAACAGTCCCCCAGAATTTGCCGAGTCCAGTGACCTTCACATGAATCCACCAAAGGCATTCCAAATTCTGATCAACACCTCACAAACAGCCTGAAATCTGTAAAATCACATCAGTTTACATTAGTGTAGACAAAATATACTCCTTTAAAAAAGGTTAAGCTTCACGAAAAAAGCAGGGAATCCTTTGGGTTAAGATGAACCTGGAAAACAGAGATGGGGAAGGGTCAGTGTGCACATTTCTGCCACAATAAGATACAGTTTTTTGCTGTGAAATGTGGGATTTCTGTTGACACCACTATCTGTGAGAGATCATGAGTTCCATGTGTTCGTACTATATCCTTACCAAACTTTGAGATGTATAACCCAGTAAATCGAACCTTCATTCTGCCTGAATGGCGTATTTTCCAATTTGGCTTTTGAGATTGTGAAATTGTTGGTCTCAATGACTATGGCCCTTGTGACACCATCGTAGGGAAGGAAGATCAGCCGTTGCTATCCACCTTCAGTCTTTTCTTTCCCCTTCAATGCAGGACGGCGCTGTGGCAAGAGTGGTGGAGAATGTCAGACTGCCGAGCTGTGAGCGGCATTCACTGCACAGGGAGAGAGAGAGAGAGAGGAGAGAGAGAGCTTGGAGAGAGGAGAGAGAGAGATGCGAGAGAGAGGTGAGAGAGAAGAGAGAGAGGAGATGTCAGAGACAGAGAGAGAAGAGAGAGAGAGGAGGAGGAGAGAGAGGAGAGAGAGAGTGAGAATAGTACGAGAGAGAGAGAGAGAGAGAGAGAGAGAGAGAGAGAGAGAGAGAGAGAGAGAGAGCAGAGAGAGAGAAGAGAGAGAGAGAGAGAGAGAGAAGACAGAGAGAGAAAGACAGAGAGAAGACAGAGGAGAAAAAAGACAGAGAGAGAGGAGGGGGAGAGATGAGGAGGATGAGGAAGAGGATGAGAAGAGGGAAATAGTGAGAGACAGACAGACGAACAGACAGACAACATACAGACAGCCAGATATAACAGTCACTTAGGCATGCAGACATACAGACATACATACAGAGACAAACAGAGAAGGCGCAGAGAGATAGCAGAAGGTAAAAAAGGATAGGCAGAAGGTAAAGAGAGAGGGGGGGGAGGGAGGGGAGGGAGGGACTGAGAGAGAGGCAATCTGTCTGTTTCGTTTTTTTTTTTTATTATTGTAATGTGAGCAGAAAGAAATCGTGTACTCTAATCTTTATAATTCCCTCCAGATGATTTCTCAGGGACATGTTAACTTGAGTGAGAGACCATGCCACTGATGACCATCAAAATCAGATGCGTCTGGGGATGATGTCTTCCTTTCAGATAGAATCTTTTGATCCATGCATCATTGATTCATGCACAACTAGTATTTTTACAGATCACACAGATTTGTCTTTTATTGTGTTGTTGTTCTTTTTTTCTCTCTTTTGATCCAATTTTGTGATTTCTGCTTGAGCAGACAGTGGTTACTGATATCAAAAACTGACAGCTAGAGATGGAGGAAAGCTGGGAATGATTTGGGCTGTTGTGAGGGTTTTCTAACAGCAGTCGGAGAAAGTGGATGTGAAGTCGTCTTTTTACACACGTGTTTGTTTGATGAGCATAAAGTGTTGTCTGGGAACCCTCAAGGTCCATATACTTTTCACAGAAAGGACTGATGTGCTTGTCGTACACAATAAATGAAAGATGGAATAACTTTGTGAATGTGTCTTCATGGCACTCAGAATTATGGGTGGCAATCTGATTGTGGAACAAAAAAATGGCATTATAAGTATTTTTTTTCTGCCTCTTTGGCACGCCACCACTTTGGGCTTCCATCTACACCCATATTCTGGCTTGTCCTACCGCAGTCTAGGCAATACACAGGACGCAGCTGGTGTCGAGTCATTGTTAGGCAACCCTGTAGAGAAGACACTGCACTCACCAGTATTTTTCAGTAGTGTTCAGTGGTGCCTGTCCTGGTCCAACATACTCAGGACACCAACTACTAAGCCCCCTCCTGACGACAAGAACTGCTTAGTCGTGGAGCCAGCGCGATGTGAGCACCCTTCTATGGAGGGCGCCACTATGTCCATCTAATGACAGTTGCCATTAACTTTCAATACCAGGAACACGATTTAACCAAGGACATGAGGAATTCCGATTAACACCCTCATAAAGGCTCTAAAAGCGGTGAATTCGTTTCAGTTTACTGCGGTTTGGACAAAGACATTCTTGAAAAATTTTGTTTGGTTGTTATTATTGTTTTGGTTTGGTTTGGTTTTTGCTCCACAGAAAGCATGAATCATTTTGGATATATAAAAACCCACGACAGAGACAAAGAAGACTCATTGTGCGCATTTCTGCCACAGTGAAATATGATTATGTGCTGAAGAACAAAACACCACGCTTTGTAAGAGATACTGAGTTCCTTTTGAGTTGTGTACCCATTATTTCAAACCTTCATTCCGCCTGAACGTCGTGTTTTTTCCAATTTTGTTTTTGGAATTCTGAAATTGTTGGTCTCAATGACTATGGCCTTGTGACACCATCGTCGGAAGGAAGGAAGATCAGCCGTTGCTATCCACCTTCAATTTTTTTTTTTCCCCTTTCAATGCAGGACGGCGCTGTGGCAACGACTGGTGTTGTCTATGGCTCAGCTGGTTGCCGTCTCCACAGCAGAGGTGCTGAGCGATACTGTCATAAATCTTGGTATCACGGCCGTTTCCACGAGTGGTGGAGAATGTCAGACTGTCCAAACTTTACACCCACATTCACTGCTGCTCAGAGAGAGAGAGAGAGAGAGAGAGAGAGAGAGAGAGAGAGAGAGAGAGAGAGAGAGAGAGAGAGAGAGAGAGGGAGGAGGAAGGACAGGAAACAGCCAGCCCAGACAGTGACTCAAACATATAGAGAGAGAGAAAGAAGAAAGAGAGAGAGAGGAGGGCACTAGGGGAGGGAGAATGAGGAAAGAGAGACAGACAGACAGACATACAGACAGGTAGACAGACAGAAAGGCAGTGACGCAGACAGAACTTTAGACTGCATTCACAGCAAAAAAAAGAGACAGACAGAGAGAGAGAGTGAGAGAGAAAGAGAGAGAAACAGACATGCAGCCCACCAGCCACCCAGATAGACAGAGAGAAAGATAGAGAGAAAGACAGAGAGAGAGGATGGGGAGAGGGGGGAGGGATGAGAAAGAGAGAGATAGAGAGAGAGAGTGAGATAGAGACAGACAATATACAGACAGACACACGGATAGAAAGTCAGCCAAATGGTCAGTCAGGCAGGCAGACAGACAGACACACACAGAGAGAGAGAGAGAGAGAGAGAGAGAGAGAGAGAGAGAGAGAGAAGAAGCCTTGTCAATTGCAGTTTTTCTTAATGTCTAATGCGAAAAGAGAAGAAAATTGTGTACTCTAATCTTTATTATTCCTCCCAGATGATTTTCAGGGACATGCTAACTCGAACGAGAGATGGTGCCACTGATGACCATCAAAATCAGATACATCTGGGGATGATGTCTTTCTTTCAGATAGGATCTTCTGATCCGAGCAGCAC
>JADBJO010001294.1:60000-67500 GCA_016801955.1 Conus betulinus
AAAAAGACAAGCCCCAGCAACACTACAGACCAGAGAAAGACAAGCCCCAGCAACACTACAGACCAGAGAAAGACAAGCCCCTGCAACACTACAGGCCAGAGAAAGACAAGCCCCTTCAACACTACGGGCTGGGATGGGAATTATAGTGACACATCGTCAGAGACTACAGTGACCGCAACACAGACAACGAATGTACCTTTAGCTAGCAGCACACGCAAACAGAAAACAGCCGTCTGTATTTCTGTTAGTCAGTATTTATTGAAACGGGTGTAATACAAAAATTCGAAACCCGCTTTTAGAGTGTTTTTACAGATAAAATGGAAGGAAAATTCACACCCGTGCTTCTGGTGTTGTAATCAGTTCTTTGGGAAACGGTGGTTGAAAACGTTGGGTTTACCTTACTTTTTCCGGCTGCAGTCATTCCATTCTGAAATCTTTTTTCTTTCAACTGTTCAGTGCTGAAACCTGCTCATGACGCACAGTGATTGAGTGGATAGACAGAGAAACGCAGAGGCACTCAGCAATCGAGTCTGAAGACCACGTTTTGGTTGAGTAAGCTGTACAGCGAGTCTGTCGTTGGGTGAAACGCGATTCTTCACCTGCTTAGAGCTCTTCACCAGCAGCTTATGGTGGCTGGGAGGTGCTAGGTTCCAGTTCCGTTGGAACCATTTATTTGTGGAACCGTTCGCCCCGACCGTCTGCTACACAGAACTGAACATGCTCTAGGCGTTAGTGGGAAGATTGGAAGATAGGGAACGTGCTATAGGCGCTGGGGGGAAGATTGGAAGATTGGGAGGGTGCTGTAGGCGCTGGTGGGAGGATTGGAAGATAGGGAACGTGCTATAGGCGCTGGTGGGAAGATTGGAAGATAGGGAACGTGCTATAGGCGCTAGTGGGAAGATTGGAAGATAGGGAACGTGCTATAGGCGCTGGTGGGAAGATTGGAAGATTGGGAGGGTGCTGTAGGCGCTAGTGGGAAGATTGGAAGATAGGGAATGTTCTATAGGGGTTGGTGGAAGATTGGAAGATTGGGAAAGGTGCTATAGGCGCTAGTGGGAAGTTGGAAGATTGGGAATGTGTTATAGGCGCTAGTGGGAAGATTGAAGATAGTGAAGGTGCTATAGGCGAGATTGGGAAGATTGGAAGATAGGGAACGCGCTATAGGCGCTAGTGGGAAGATTGGAAGATAGGAAAGGTGCTATAGGCGCTGGTGGGAAATTGGAAGACTGGGAACGCGCTACAGGCGCTGATGGGAAGACTGGAAACACAGTTTTCCTTCACCTGATGGATGTCTCCGGGAGTTATCCTCAAATTTCCCGATAACCACTGCAGCTGTCTGTATCTCCCGGGCCTGGCTGACGCCGAGGTAGAATCTTGAAAGAAGACGTAGAGTATAACCTGTCTTGGACAAGTAGACGGGAGGAAGTGTGTGTGGGGGGGGGGGGGGAGAGAAATTTGAAGAGGAGTAGGGGAGATCGATTGCAAAGGAAGGGTGGGGTAGGGGGGTGGGTATCTATTTTCCTGTGAAATCAGCCTGAAGCAGTCCAAGTACATGTTAGATGTAGCATGCCACCTGCTGTTCATGAGACCTGCCGTGTGTTCCAACACACTGCATGCATGGGGTCTCTCTCTCTCTCTCTCTCTCTCTCTCTCTCTCTCTCTCTCTCTCTCTCTCTCTCTCTCTCTCTCTCTCTCTCTCTCTCTCTCTGTATGTGTGTATGTATGTGTATGTACGTATCTATCGATCTATTTATCTATCTGTCTCTATCTGCGCGCATGCGCATGTATATGTATGTGTGTGCTTATGTGTGTATGGATATATATATGTGTGTGTGTGTGTTCGTTTGTTTTTTTCTTTGTTTGTTCGTTCGTGTCTTCGTTTCGTTCGTTCGAGTTTTCGTGCGCGCGTGCAGGCTAGTGAAATGTTGGGTGCAGAATATAGGTCTAGGCACGGTCGTGTGTGCACGTGTGTCTCTGAGGCTGTTCCAGAGTGGCAGGAACCGTCCATTGTCTGTCTGTCTTCCTTCCCTGTCACATCACTGTATGTATTGCGTTGTCAAAAGATGTATATGCAGGTTGCCCCCCCCCCCCCCCCCCTTTTTTTTTTTTTTTTCCTTTCTCTTAATTTCTCTTAACTTTCAGATGGCTTGGCTTTTGCAGTTCGTTTGTTTGTTGTATACGTGTGCTCGGTGCATGTGGTGGGTTATCTTTCTTTATTCTCTCTCTCTCTCTCTCTCTCTCTCTCTCTCTCTCTCTCTCTCTCTCTCTCTCTCTCTCTTGTATCTCACACTCAGCTCACGCGCACTTGACACACACACACACACACACACACACACACACACACACACACACACACACACACACACACACAGATAGACAGTCAGACAGACAGACAGAGACAGACTTAGATATAGACAGACGACAGACAAGGAGAAAGACCGAGAGACTGACCGGCAGATCGACTGATCGAGAGACAGAGAGAATTCAGGATCAGCAGTCCGAGTTTTCCATCGGCCAGGAATTTTTCCACCAACACCACACTCCCCACACCCCACCCTTAAAGTTTCCTTCGTTTTTTTTTGTTTTGTTGTTGTTGTTTTTTTTTTTTTTTGTAAGCTAAACTGAAGTGAAAGTTTGGTTGCCAGGCTTTCGTAGGAGACAATAAAACGATCGAGGTCCCGGGTGCGGCGTGCACTGATTGCTCGTGAACGAAGCGGTGACAACAGGGACTGTTCCCCTGGTCTCACTCTGTGGGAAACTTCATTGTGATGGGTCAATAAAGATATACACTGACAGGAAGGAAGAGAGAGAAATATGTGTGGCGCTGCGCTTAGGCGCTGTGCTCTTTTCGGGAAAGGCATCCCAAAATAACACTGAGAAATCAGTTATACTACACACACACACGCGCATGCAGACACACACTCGCGCGCGTGTGCAAGGACATACGCACGCACACGCGCGCACACACACACACACACACACACACACACACACACACACACACACACACACACACACTCACACACAGAGAGAGAGAGAGAGAGAGAGAGAGAGAGAGAGAGAGAGAGAGAGAGAGAGAGAGAGAGAGAGAGAGAGCTCTGTTTGTGTCCGATTCTGGCGAAATTTCGCTTCTCACTCTTGTCGACTTATCAGCTGCGTTTGACACTACCGGTCACTCAATCTTTCTTATCTGCTGCTGTATTCAAAATACATTCGGTACTGTACCTAGCTGGTTTAAATCTTGCCAACTGATCGATTTTACGATTTTCAAAATGTCATAACCAAGAAATATTTCCCCGAACATACCAGATTAAAAAAAAACATGGTGTCCACAGGGATCTGTTCTTGGTCCTGTTTTGTTTTTGTTTTTTTCACATTATAAACTGCTTCAGTTGCAGATTTCATCAGCCATCAAAAATTTCAATAATCATTCCTGGACAGACGATATCCAACCCCAGAAAAGTGATTGAGAAAGAAAACCCATCTGATGGCATCACTTTCCGCTTGCACTCTCTCCAAAGGCTGACTGTCTCGTTTACGATAAATTATAACATCACTTCTATCTGCTAGAGATGTACTCACAACTCCACTTCTTCGTATCTGCGTGACTGTCTCCACCTGTACACCTCATCCCGTTCTCTACGTTCCAGTCATCAGATCCAGTGTCCTTCCGAATTCTCAGAGTTAAACCATCGACTGTCAACAGCCGCTGTTTATGTGTCTCCAATTTCACGTATGTGGAATGAGTTTCCACTTCATCGTTACCAGGAAGCAGTATAAGAATGTTTTGAAGCTAACCTGACAACCTTTCTTTTTCCAGTCTGATTTCCACCCCACCCCACCCCACTCCGTCCTCCCTCACTTCTGCACATGCTACTTTTTTTCCCCCGTTTATGTGTGTGCCCTCAACTTTCATTTCGTTCATAGCGAAGAGGTATAGGTAGATACCCAAGGTCTGACCAGCGCGTCGGGCTGATGCGTAGGTCAGACATCTGGCAAGTCGTAGCCACGAGAACCTCTTCTTCAATTTCGTCATCTTAGTCATTAATATATTTCTCTGTCAGCTTTAAATCATGCGAAGTGTGGTTTGGAAATTTAGCGGATGTGGTGTAGCGTATGTGGGCTAGACGGCACTCTGTGATATTGATTCATGATGTGCATATGTGTGAGTGATGTGTGCTAGTACTCCGTGATATTGATTCATGATATGCATATGTGTGAGTGATGTGTGCTAGTACTTTGTAATTTGTACGCAAAAGAAAAGCGCTATGTAAGTAGTAGTGTGGTGGTGGTGGTGGTGGTAGTAGTAGTAGTAGTAGTGGTGGTGGTGGTAGTGGTAGTAGTAGTAGTAGTAGTAGTAGTAGTAGTAGTAGTAGTAGTAGTAGTAGTGTTTCCACTTGCATGTATTCACATCCATACAGAGACAGACAGACATATGTACAGACGTAAGAAGAAAATGCTGGAAGGCATTAGCTTTGTTTATATGCCCATTATTCCAGATTAACTCTGGAATCCAAACACTTAATCTCCGTTGTCTTGGTACAGAATTTCAAAAGAGAACAGAAGGCGATAGGGGGGGGGGGGGGTGGGAGGAGGGGTAGACAATTTCGATTCCGTTCATGTTTATCATTGTTTTCTTTTCGTTTTGTTTACCGGGAAATATTGCTCTTATCAGACAAAAAAAACTTAAATGTAGTGTATAGTTACAGCAATATCAAATGAAATATAGAGAAAGGAAAACCAAATGGAATGAATAAGGTGAAATAAAATAAGATAAGACGAAATTAAATAAATAAAAAAAAAAAAAACAAGAAAAGGGAAAGGGTGTGTGAATGACGATCGTAGTAATGGTTCGCGTTGCAAGTCCACTGTGACATTAGAATTGATTTTCTCCTTGTAATGTGAAATCTCTCTCTCTCTCTCTCTCTCTCTCTCTCTCTCTCTCTCTCTCTCTCTCTCTCTCTCTCCCTCTCTCTCTCTCTCTCTCTCTCATGTAATCTTGTTGGTTTACTTTCATTTCTTTAGAGTTGTCAGAATCATTGTTGTTCATTTTGCACTATGTTTTGTGTTCCTGAAATAGCTTTTACGAGGGTGTGATCTGAGAGAATCTTGCAACTTATCCACGTCACTGTTTATGAAACTCTCTCTCTCTCTCTCTCTCTCTCTCTCTCTCTCTCTCTCTCTCTCTCTCTCTCTCTCTCTCTCTCTCTCTCTCTCTCTCTCTCTCTCTCTCCTGTGGAATCTTCGACTCATTTATACCACCAGCAGTCCTACCTCGACAGCAGCGTCTAACACTGAGATGGCAGAGAGAGATGGAGACACTTTTGTCTGTAAACACAATGCAACTGAAGACTGAGACATAGAGTGGTACAGAGACACGCCGTGCGCCGGGTACCCTGAAATGATGACAGGTGTAGAGAAACAGTTTTTTAGAAAACGAAGACATTCATCCGAAATGGCAGGCGAGAAGAATGTAGGCCTCTACATGCTTACTGGCTGGGAGCATACGATAGCACGAACATTCTGAAAGCACGAAATTTGGATAGACCAGAAAGCGACTGTGCAGACAACATTGACGATTTGACATAAACTGCCGCTGCGCTTGTTGTTGTTGTTGTTGTTGGTGGTGGTGGTGGTGGTGGTGGTGGTGGTGGTGTGGTGGTGGTGGTGGTGTTGGTTGGTTGGTTGGTTTGGTTGGTTGGTTGGTTGGGTGGTTGGTTTTTGGTTAGTTTTTTTGCTTGTTTTTGTTTGTTTCTTGGGGGGGTGTCTTGTTTTTGTTTTTGTTTTGTTCATGCGGAGTTTACAACTCTTCCACGCGCGCTGCGCAACGTCTTGTTTACTCTGAGTGCTTGAAATAGTCTTCATTGGCCTTCAGAGGTTGTTTGCACAGGGAAACAAGATAGAAGCGATTGTAGTCGGGTTCCGTTATGCGAAATTACGAGTCCTCTATTACCAGCCTACACCTATCACCGCAGTTATTTTACTAGTGTATTTGATTCAACACCCACCCTGCTGCCGCATATGAGAAGATAAGTGATTGCTCGTTCTTCGTTTTCATTATCCTGAATATTGTTTCTCTTGCCTGAAGAAAACTAAAGAGGTCGAAACGCGTTGTGTTTCGTCTTGTAATTTGTTTGTCCCCGTTTGTTTGATGGACTCACTAACAATTCTTTTGAAAATTTATTTACTGGAGTATGTCTACCCTGGCAGAAGAAATCGGGCCTCGTTCATTCGGCTCGTAGTTCCCCTAAACGAGAACGGGTGGTTATGCTGAGCTGCTATAAAACTAGGGCTTGCTGCTTCGTTTGTCTTGCTATGTTTTTTTTTCATGTAGACAATTTTTTGTTTTGTTCTTTCACCTATCGCAAAATATTGAATGCCTTAAAAAAAAGGAAAAAAAAAAAGCCCTGCCTTACAAATTGCCAACAAAAGAAATAATAAGAAAAAAAAAGTTTGAAAATGAATGAATACAAACAATTCCGTGAATAGGAAATGAGCGGCCTTTCTTATAGAGCGTGCTGGAATCCTAATGTAATATTGGAATTGATTTTCTCTGGGACAACACTTCCACAATGGGGAGCCTTCTCTCTCGCTCTCCACTCCCCCCACCCCTCACCCCTCATCCCCCATCCCCCTTTTCTTCTCTGTCCGTCCGTCTGTCTGTTTCATTCGTTTCTGTCTGTTTGTCTCTTTGTCTGTCTGTCTGTCTGTCCGTCGTCAGTCTCTTCCTCCCTCCCCCATCTCCCTCTCTCCCTCTCTCTAATATGTGAATGTGTGTGTGTGTGTGTGTGTGTGTGTGTGTGTGTGTGTGTGTGTGTGTGTGTGTGTGTGTGTGTGTGTGTGTGTGTGTGTGTGTGTGTGTGTGAGCGCGCGCACGAGTGCTTGTGCATGCCTCTGAGTGTGTGGCTTGCATGGGTGTGACTTTGTGAGTGTATGCGCGCACACACGCGCGCGTTTATATATATGTGTGTGTGTATGTGTGTGTGTGTGTGTGTGTGTGTGTGTGTGTGTGTGTGTGTGTGTGTGTGTGTGTGTGCATGTGCGCGTGCGCGCAAATGTGTGTGTGCACATGTGTGTGCAAATGTGTGTGACAGTGTGTGTGTGTGTGTGTGTGTGTGTGTGTGTGTGTGTGTGTGTGTGTGTGTGTGTGTGTGTGTGTGTGTGTGTTTGGCTCTGTGTGTGTGCATACGTGTGTGTGTATATGTATGTGTGCGCGGGCGCGCGCGCGCACGTGCATGTGTACACGTTTATGCATGTTTGAGTATACTTGCACTTGTGTGTGTATGTGTGTGTACAGTTCACCGACCATTACTCCAAGACCAAGATGCTGGCAGAGAGGAAAGTGATGGAGACTCACGGACAGCAGACAGAGGACGGCACCGTCTTCAGATGCTGCGCTCTGCGACTGGCAGGAGTGTATGGCCCAGGGGAGCTGAGGCACATTCCGCGCATTGTGGTACGTCTGTGTGTCGGTCTGTCCTTTGGGGGAAACAAATATTT
>JADBJO010001294.1:75000-77500 GCA_016801955.1 Conus betulinus
TGACCAGCCATATACGCACTCACCCCCGATCCGAGGATGACTAGATGGTCTTCGTCCTCTCGACGGACAGCAACACATATCACACAGCATTCCACTCCACTGCTCTGCACTGCATTGCATTACAGGATGTGAAAAAGCTGAAAGATTATTCTTTAACCCTCGGTAAAGATAATTTGGACTGGACTTGACAGAGCACTACACTGTACGATACTACAGCCCTGCCCTGCACTACATTGCACTACACTATACTACACTACACCATACTACAGTACACCACACTACACTATACTATAATACACCACATTACACTTCACTGCACCACACTACATGCCACTACACTATGCTGTAACATACTACACTACGTTACGCTGCACTGTTCAACACTACATTGCACTACACTTTGCACTACGCTATGCTGTACTATACTACACTACATTACGCTGCACTATACTACACTATCCTACACTGCACTGCGCTATACTGCACCACACTACACTACACTACACTACACTGCACTACACTACACTGCACTGCACTACACTACACTACACTGCACTGCACTACACTGCACTGCACTGCACTGCACTGCACTACACTGCACTGCACTACACTACACTACACTACACTACACACTACACTGCACACACTACACTACACTACACACACTACACACACTCACTCCACTACACTCCACTCCACTCCACTGCACTGCACTACACTACACTGCACTACACTGCACTACACTACACTGCACTACACTACACTGCACTGCACTGCACTACACTACCACTGCACTTCACTGCACTACACTACACTACACTACACTGCACTGCACTACACTGCACTACACTGCACTACACTACACTGCACTACACTACACTGCACTACACTGCACTGCACTACACTGCACTGCACTACACTACACTGCACTGCACTACACTACACTGCACTTCACTGCACTCCACTACACTACACTGCACTACACTGCACTGCACTACACTGCACTACACTACACTACACTACACTGCACTGCACTACACTGCACTACACTACACTGCACTACACTGCACTACACTACACTGCACACTACACTGCACTGCACTATACTACACTACACTACACTGCACTACACTACACTACACTGCACCACACTACCCACACTACACCACACTACACCACACCACACTACACTCCACTCCACTCCACTCCACTGCACTGCACTACCCTACACTGCACTGCACTACACTACACTGCACTACACTACACTGCACTGCACTACACTACACTCCACTGCACTGCACTGCACTACACTACACACTACACTGCACTGCACTTCACTGCACTGCACTACACTACACTACACACTACACACTGCACTGCACTGCGCTGCGCTGCGCTGCACTACACTACACTACACTACACTGCACTGCACTGCACTGCACTGCACTGCACTGCACTGCACTGCACTACACTACACTACACTACACTGCACTACACTACACAGCACTACACACCTCTGCACTGCACTACACTACACTACACTACACTACACTACACTGCACTACACTACACACCTCTGCACTGCACTACACTAAACGACAGTAAGTTACACTACACTAGACTGCACTGCCCCGCATTATACTACGCTACACTACACTGCAATACACTACACTGCATAGCACTACACCCTACCCTACACTACACGACGCTACACAACACTGCACTACACCACACTGCACCACTCCACACTGCACTTCACTACACTACACTACACTACACTACATTACAGCACAATCCCACCATCAAACGTATTCAGCTTACTCAGCACTGCTGTGTTTACCCTAAACCCCACCCACCCACATCAATCATATCCCTCCCCCCTTCCCCAACCGCAACCTCTTCCATCCCCCTCTCTCTCTCTCTCTCTCTCTCTCTCTCTCTCCTCCTCTCTCTCTCTCTCTCTCTCTCTCTGTGTTAAATGGATCAGACCAGTCACGATCTTGCTTAAATGATGCGAGGGGAGGGCATCATTATCGCACCTGAACGCCAACCACCAACCTATTGTCATGTTTTATAAATATATATATATATATATATATATATATATATATATATATATATATATATGTTGCCAACGGTGGGCTTACAATGTGTATTTTCTGAGTGCTGTGTCCAGTTCTATAACAGATTGAGAAGATAGTGCCACCATTGTTGCCAGCTGGTTGGCTTGTGCTTCGATCAGCGAGGAATTGTCATGCTGTTGTTATAATAATACAGCGGTGTTGCTGTTGACTCTATTACAGGCAGTATGTTTGCTTTGTACACTAGCGCTGGACGCCCCGGTTTTCCTCCTTTTCTTTTTTCAAGAAAATCTTAGAAATAGAAAGCAACCCACTGTTCAGACAAACTGCCGGAACAGGGGGTAAGGTTTTTGATTTCCTGCTGTCACCTGTGTGAGTATTGTTTTGTGCATTTGTTATGTCTGTTTTTTTTTTTTTTT
>JADBJO010001294.1:92500-97500 GCA_016801955.1 Conus betulinus
CTTACTTACTTTCTTACTGACTGACTGACTGACTTGATTTCTTTCTTACTTACTTTCTTACTGACTGACTGACTGACTTTATTTCTTACTTACTTTCTTACTGACTGACTGACTTTATTTCTTACTTACTTTCTTACTTACTTTCTTACTGACTGACTGACTTTATTTCTTACTTACTTTCTTACTTACTTTCTTACTGACTGACTGTCTTTATTTCTTACTTACTTTCTTACTTACTTTCTTACTTACTTTCTTACTGACTGACTTTCTTTCTTTCTTACTTACTTTCTTACTTACTTTCTTACTGACTGACTGACTTTATTTCTTACTCTTTCTTACTTACTTACTTTCTTACTACTTTCTTACTGGCTGAATGACTTTTTATTCCTTACTTACTTACTTTCTTACTTACTTTCTTACTGACTGACTGACTTTCTTACTGACTGTCCGACTTTCTTACTTACCTAGGCCTACTTGCTAAGTGACTTCTTTCTTTCTTTCTTACTTACTTACTTACTTACTTACTTTCTTACTTACTTACTTACTTACTTACTTACTCACTTACTTACTTTCTTACTCACTTACTTACTTTCTTACTTTCTTACTTACTTACTTACTTACTTACTTACTTTCTGACTGACTGACTGACTGACTGACCCATACGTCAACTTAAAGGACCCCTATAATAAAACTGAACCTGAAACTTGCTGTCATTACGTTTACCTGCTCAGCCGTTTACATAATTACGTCCATATTCATTTTACTCACTACCGTTCTAGCCTTCTTGCTCGCGTGCTTACGGACATGTTTACTTCATCATTCATTTACTTATTGCATGATGCCCGCCACTTTTGAGGATTTGCAAAATGCTTCCATGCCCATCCCCAAACACCCAGGACCCCTAGGTAAATCCACTTCTCCCCCCCCCCACCCCCCACCCCCACCCCCACCCCCCCCCCCCCACCCCCCCTCTCCTCTCCTTTCTTCTCCGATGCTAGCAGTCAGATCGACACACATGAAAACCCTACACGTACTACCTGTAAATGTTTTGTTTACTTGGTTATGTCAGTCACATCAAAACGACATCACTATCTCAGAAGACAAATACCTTTGTGATGGCAGACATCGCATACAAATAATGTAAACTGAACACAAAAGAGTTACGAGCAGGCAACAGGCGTGCTAAATTCACATTATTCATAGTAAAATCAAACAAGTGTAAAGACAGTCCATGTTTCTGAATAACACGCCAAACATGCACATTCTTAAAAGCTGCTGCGCGGCGCAAGCGCTCCGCAGGCAGATATAAGTGCACACACACAACACACACACACACACACACACACACAGAGACAGAGAGAGAGAGAGAGAGAGAGAGAGAGAGAGAGACAGAGACAGAGACACACAGTTAATGTTTTTCAATATTGGAGACAACCCGATGTATTTGCCAAGCTTCAAATTGAATGATTCTGAATTGCAGTACTCACAAAACATAAAAATTTCTGGGTGTGAACTTAACCCCTAAACTGAACTGGCGTTTTACATTGAAAGCTTGATAGCTAAAACAAGGAAACGTTTAAACTTACTGAAAATTATTTGTATTCAGCCGTGGGCTCAAGATACAAAAACCCTCCTGCACCTAGCTATATTTCCCTAGTCTGTAAGTTAAGGAATAAAGTCATTCAGCCAGTAAGAAAGTGAGTAAGAAACAGTCAGTCAGTCAGTGTACGGACAATCAGTCGAAAACGAAGTGTTGATGGATTCAAATGTTGAATATCCCAAAAGAGCTCAACAGCTAGTTTATCTTTGTCCCGTTCGAAATTACACGAAAGATTCTTTTGAAAAATGCAATATTGATGTCACTTCTCTCTCACCTGCTCCTGTTGTCCCCCCCGGTGCCTCCATGGGAACATAGACAAGCTATCTTTGATGTAGATTACACTGATGTCCGGAAAAATGATAACATTAACAACATTTTAACTTCTAAAGTGAGAGAAAACTTAGAAAACAAATATTCAGATTATTTACAAATTTTTACGGATGGTTCCGTTTGCCAGTTAAGTGCAGGTTCAGGTTTTGTTATTCCGGCTTTTAAAAGTTCAAAAAGCATACAGCCTTGGAAAAGGATTTTTCTATTTTTACGGCAGAATTGTATGCTATTCTTATGGCGTTACTCTTTATTTGTGATAGTAATAATTCTTTCTGTAAATACATTTTATTTTGTGTTGATTCTAAGGCAGTGTTAGATAGTTTGAAAGTTTGGGATGTTAAAACAAGGAAAGATGTAATCTTTGAAATAAAGCATCTAATTAATTACATTATTTCCACAGGAATAAATATAGTCTTCTGCTGGGTCCCTTCACACTGTGGTATTTATTGGAATGAAATAGCAGATAAACTAGCCAGACGCGGGGTAATGGGCAATGCTGCAAAAAATAATTTGAAGTTAGATATATATGAAATACATTCGTTATTGGAAAGCTGTTTCCGAATTGAGAAGTCTCAAGATAAATGTGTAATGGAAACATATCCTAGACATATTTCTAGTTTAATATACAAGATACGTTTGAACTCTTGGAAGACCAAATATTCCCAAAATATAGCGTGTGCATGTTCTAAGCCATTATCTGGTGAACATATACTTTTCCATTGCCCCATTTTGAATGCTCTTTATTCAAAAGCAAACATTGAAATCTCGAAATCTAAACCGGTTCACGCTATTTCTTTCAGTTCAGAAATTGTTGATGTTGCAAAAATTATCTCTCAATCTCAAATTAGCATATTGTTATGATCATGATAGTGTAGTTTTATATTTAAATTTGTACTGTTCTTGACATTATTTCTCACCTTTTCCTCCCCTGTGTCCCACACGCACGCACGCACGCACGCACAACACACATACACCTCTTTTCTCTCTCTCTCTCTCTCTCTCTCTCTCTCTCTCTCTCTCTCTCTCTCTCTCTCTCTCTCTCTCTCTTTCACAAATGATTATCTGTGACAAGAGGTCGGGATGCATTTCCGTAACTGAACTGACTTGGTGAGAAAGCCTTTTTCGAGTCGGACACCTTTCCGGGTCATTGTCCGATATCGTCCAGGAACACAATTTAAACACGTTTGCCAACACAAGGGTTTCTCGACAGGCCCCTTTGTCTAGCCTGACTGAGTAAATTCAGGTGAGTGTAATCTGCTTGTAAGTTACTCATTTTCTCATTCATTCATTTGTTTATTTATTTATTTATTTAACTTACATGCCGCAGTTGGACGATCATGAGGAGAGGAGGGGGACGTCAAGGCCATGCCGATTCCAACCGATGTGTTTTTTTCCATCGCTTTGCGTTGAGTGTAACTGCTATTTCGTAATGCAGCGTGCTGTAGGTTGTTTGTAATGAAGTGAGTGTACCACCACGATATCCGGAAATATCGTGAGTCTTAGACAAACAGAGACCTATCATACCACCCTTGTGCGATAGTTAAGTCAAGTCAAGTCAAGTCAAGTCAAGTAAACTTTATTATCTCAATTTGAGAAATTAATTTGTGGTCACACACATTCACAGCAAATAAACAATAATTTAGCCACATTACCCATTTTCTCACATATGACAGATACCTTCATATAGAGGAATTTGGATCCCTTGGTTGTCCACCTGCTAGGCACATGAACCTAGAGAACTGTATAGCCTGCCCCATGGTGTTTTGTCTGCGCGCAGCGTGAGAGAGCGATAGCACTCTGTAACCTGTCCCTATCCACATGTTTTGAAGAACAGTAAGTTCCTATAATTCTTAGTGCTATGTCGCTGCTGATTTTGCTGACGGTGCATTATTGAACGGCATTTATCCTTTGGGGTAAATATTGCTTTGCCTGTGTCGTGATAGAGCACAACATAAGCTTTGGTTAGTTGCTGTTCTCTGTATTTTCGTGTTAATCTGTACACATTATCGGAAATGAAATAGGTTTAGATCAAGCTGCGGACAGAATGAAAAAGTGCGAAGAATCAACACACAATGTGCTGACCCTGAACGATGCCGAAAACGGACTGGACGCCCAGACGTGCACGAGTGTTGTCGTTGTTGTTGTTGTTGTTGTCGTTGGTGGTGGTGACGGTGGTGTGGTGGTGGTGGTGTGGTGGTGATGTTGTTTTTATGTAGCGGAGGAAAAGAAGCTCCGTGTGCCATGTTAAAACGTATATAGGACGATTCCTCAAACTGAAAAAAAAAAAAAAATCTCAAATCCAGCTAACACCAGAAGAATTGCTTCTGGGTGAATGAGACTGGTGTTTATATGGAGGAAATGGGAGAAAAAAAAGGTGGGGTGCTCAAAAGAGAAATGTGCTGTGTGTCCTGGAAAAAAAGGAACGAGGAGCAGACACGACCTGTTTCTGTGGTTACTTCGGTGTGTCTGTCCTCAGCTGAATCCTTCAAGTCTCGTCGTCTCTGTTTATGTCTTGGCCTGGCTTTTAGACCTCTGGTTCCGTGGCTTGTCCCCGTGTGGCCGTTAAAGGGCTTCTCACACGCGGCAAGTCATCGCTCTGTCAAGTATTGCAGTTTTACCATTATGGTTGTTTTATGAAGTTTTGACGATCAAAGTGGTTTGATGCTAATCTTTATTGGCTCAACGGGAAAATCGGGAAACTCTCTGCTAGGATGCTGAAATTGCCATCGCCATCGGCTGGGTTATAAACAACTTGAGTGTTGATTGTCTTCTCTCGACATGGTGCGACTGGTAAATGTTGTAGTTCATACACTTACAGCACTTTCGCTTATCGCAGATTTTCGGAAAGGTCAGGAAAGTTATCACCAGAAAACATCTTGAACAGAGCACAGACCGGTATGCTGAACCTTCGTCTGCTGGAAACATTTTCTTTCCAAATAATCACTTGCATTTTGTAGTACGCCTGTCGTTTATGCCTGAGCTGAATCAGAAGCTAAGAGTACACAGTGACCAGGTGCTTCTTACGTGAGCGTGATTCATTTATTATGCCCATCGCTCCCGGTGGATCATA
>JADBJO010001294.1:102500-112500 GCA_016801955.1 Conus betulinus
GTTGACTGATGCACGGACTATTATTGGATGACCATTGTTGACTGATGCAGGGACTATTATTGGATGACCATTGTTGACTGATACACGGAATATTATTGGATGACCATTGTTGACTGACGCACGGACTATTATATTGTATGACCATTGTTGACTGATGCGCGGACTATTATTGTATGACCATTGTTGACTGATTCACGGACTCTTACTGTTGCATTACCATCGTCAACTGATGCACGGACTATTACTATTGCATAATCGTCGTTGACCGATGTACGTACTATTACTACAGCATCATCATCGTTGACCGATGCACGGTATCGTCATCACCTGTCACCCTTCCCTGTGGTCAACAACAGTGCCCTAGGGCCCTCTGTCCTTGGCAGCCCTGTCCAGCTGACCCCAGGGGCATCCCACGTCTTTGGTGTCTGCTTTGAGATCCCCATGTCAGGTGTTTCTCGGTTGGTCTCACTTCGACTTGCTATATGGGTATACGATACACGTAAAGCCAGTAGATATGGTGGAGTTTTCTGAGTCAGGTGCTGATGAGTGTCTCCACTCTCTTGAGGGTTTTCTTCGTTGACCTCCGTGTCGCTGCTCCTTACAGCAAGACTGACCACACACTGTAAATGAACAATTTTATCCTTGTGGGGCGAGTTACTTATTTTGAGCTGTAGCTGTTTCGAAGTTGCACGAATGCCCCTCTTTCCTAAGTGACTCTTGCGCTGACATTAACATCTATATTATGTTCCTGCTTATCGATGATACTGCCAGACAGAGTCTAGATCGCCCAGGAGTCTACGGGGTCCACTTGATTCCGTTGCGGCTCTCTGCTGTTGCGGCCTCCGTGACCTAGTCAATGCAAAAAAAAAAAAAAACAAACAAACAAACAAACAGGGGGGGGGGGGGGGGGGGGGGGGGGGGACCAGACACCCTTGCTGGACTCAGATCTTAACTTGAAAATTAGCCGTGGGCTTAGTTGTTTCCAGAGGCTCTTCTATCAACGCCGTCGAATGCCTTTTCATAGTCAACAAAGACGATGTAAAGAGAAGAAGAATTCAATTCAAGATTCAGTCGACTAGGATGTGGAGTGCGATGATCTGGTCTGTACCAGGTCTGCCGTGTCAAAAATATACTGGATCGTCTTCTTCCTTCTTTTCCCCAGGTTGATTCTGTTTAGGACTTCTCTGGCAATGACAGTAGCATGATTACTCAGTGGCCAGTCTTTCCATGCGGTGTCATTAACATTTTTATAGAAAGGATGTCATAGGCTGGGACACGTCACGGGAAAAAAACCAAAATGTTATCGCAAGAAATGTTGACTGTCCACAGCTGGTAATAATTCAAAAGCTTCCCTTGCCTGTTTTGAACTGTTTTAGGATCCCACTGCTGGTCTCTGTGGTATCAGAGCAACACATATGGCCAATATCTTCTGTTCCATAGATGAACTGTGGGGCGTGTTTAGCACAGCAGTCAACTGTCTATATGCTAGAGTTGGGCAGTAGTTATGTACAGACCAATGGCGGCTCACTGAAATGGCCAGCCGTGTTAGACAGACAACAGCGATTTCGAAGTGCGAATGCAGATTTTCCTTGAAATATCCTTGTGACCTCGTTCGGAATGGTGTTTAAGCCCAGGATTATTCACATGATTTCCTGATCGCTACATAGGCTTGGATTATTTGTAATGCTGACGGATGAGATGACAGAGGGGTTAGAGATGTGGATTGCCGGTCTGAGTGTACACAGGATCAATTCCCCACAAGACCAGACGCATGAACTGTGAGGTGGAGTTTGCCAGACTTCCAGGTAGCCTACGTACAGATCTGCCAGCGGCTGATCGCCTGACATGTTTCAACTTACGCAGAAGATCACATTCTCAGTGTTTAGTGGGTAATGTGAACATGAAAAATTCCCTACATGCCCTAGAATGTTTGGACATTTTGGAGATGAGCGTTGTTCATGCCCTTCGCACGGACAAGACAAGGGTAGATACTGTGTTCGTTTACTGGGTATTGAATCAGCTCAACTGGCTTTTTTTTATATAATGACCTTGCCTATGAGGGGAATGTTTCTAAATATTGCAGAAGACATATAGATGAAGGTACTGTAACAATATTACATTTATGAAAATAGAAAGAAAAAGAGGGCTTCTTGTTCATTCTATCCACGGTAGCTATGACGTCTGTAAGCTTTATGTGCCTTATATTAGTGACTGGTTTCTCTGAAGCGCTCTGATGCTATTGACATAGAATTGTATCTGTGGCAAGTGCCTGATGAAGTGTTCACTACATTTTCCTAAAGGGATTTGTGTTGCTGTGGCGAGTGCTCTTGATAGTATATTGCTGGTGTTTGTTAATGCGAACTAAGGTTTTACTGCGTCATTTCTCAGTTTTAGTTGGCGATTTTTTTTTTGCCTAAATCATGAACTCTGTGTCAAGAGAGCCGTATAATCCTTAAGCCATTGCAGCTGTTCCGAAATAAATGAAGAGCTTATTTTCTCTGTCCATCGAGTGTCTTTGTTAGCTGATGTCAGATAGTTGCATTTCCTCAAGGCTTTCCATGCTTTTAATCTGTTACTTTGGCGTGTGTTAACTGAGTGTGGATTCGTGTGATCTGTGCCTAAGCCTTAGGTTTATTTACTATAATTCTAAAGCGTCTGGTATGGTGACGTACTTGCGAATCCATTCTCCTGTGTAGCGAGAGAATGACCGGCTTGGTGTTTCGAGGCTCGTTCGAGGTTTTGTCTTTCCTTTTTCCATCAGATCTTAAGTGATGTCTGTGGTCCCGTGTCCGGCACACACTTCGCGCACATTAAAGAATCCAAGCAACAAGAGACTTATCAATAGCAATATACTTTTTCCAAAATCCAGTTTGCACAAACAGAAAGACATAAAAGCCCCACCCCTCACCCCCAACAAGAACAAAACATACGGACAACACACACACACACACACACACACACACACACACACACACACACACACACACACACACACACACACTCATTCACTCACTCACACACACACACACACACACACACACACACACACACACACACACACACGCGCGCGCGCGCGCGCGCGCGCGCGCGCGCACACGCACACACACACAGTCACTCACTCACTCACTCTCACAATCACACACACACACACACACGCACGCACGCACGCACGCACGCACGCACGCACGCACGCACACACACACACACACACACACACACACACACACACATGGCCACTCTGTACTATAACGAGCGCTGTTCTTTCAGGGAGAGCATCCCAAATTACAAAAACAAATCTGTTGGGACGATTACATTAAATCGTACAATACAATACAAAAACTTTATAATGGCAATCCCTAAAGAAAGGATGTGAAATAGACGAATCCTGGCCTTAAATTCTTCAGAAATTCCACGCTGTTTCTTTAAGAACATATCTTGGCTACCAAGGCCGCCGGACCTGTTGCTACGTGTGAAGGGAGCTTTAGCGTCACGCTGTTCCCGGAGCTGGGAGGAAGTGAATGAAGAGCTGCCCCTTCTGCTTGTCTCCCGGGGTAATTGGAGCCGGAGCCGTCAAGTGACAGGAAGACGGGGGGACAATCTTCCAGCGAGAACTTGATAGTGAGAAGAGAGTGTCTGAGAGCTCCCCAGGGATGTGTGTGTGTGTGTGTGTGTGTGTGTGTGTGTGTGTGTGTGTGTGTGTGTGTGTGTGTGTGTGTGTGTGCGCGCGCGTGTGTGTGTGTGTGTGTGTGTGTGTGTGTGTGTGTGTGTGTGTGTGTGTGTGTGTGTGTGTGCGTGTGAAATCTTGTCTCTCTCCCCCCCCCCCCCTCCCTCTCTGTCTCTCTGTCTCTCTCTCTCTCTCTCTCTCTCTCTCTCTCTCTCTCTCTCTCTCTCTCTCTCTCTCTGTCTCTCTGCCCAAATACCCTAAATTCAATGGTATACGGTGAGCTAGGACGGTATCCTTTGTATGTAGATAGTGCAATAAATTCAATGCACTATTGGCTCAAATTGCAAAAGCTGCCACTCGCTAGACTACCAAGATAAGCGTATGAAATGGAAAAATCAAAATTATTTCAATGTACTAGAAATCGGAGTGTACAAACTGGTTGACTTCGATAAAACATTGTTTGGATACTTATGACTTTTTCTTTTGTTTGCTTAAATGGTGGAATGAATGAAAAGAAACTGTTTTTACATGAACTTAAACAAAGCATAATTGACTGCTTTAGACAAAATTGGGATAGTAAAATACTTAATAGTGACAGAGATTCAACATATTGTTCCTTCAAATCCTTATGGCAGCCTGAAAAATGTATTACGATTCCTAAATTTAGCTAAGTGTTTGTGAGATTTCGACTTGTTATTAGTGATCTGAATGCCCGTCAAAGATATACACTAAACTCCAAAACCTGTCCATTCTGTAGTCAAATCGATGACGAATGCACTTTGATTCCTACAAAGATTTAAGAGATAAAAACATTTTGCCTCATACTAGAAATGTTCATCATGTGTCATTGCTACAAAGAGAATTGTAACTCGCTCTGTAGCTCTCTTCATTTTTAAAGCATTAACAAAAGAGAAGAACTGCTTTCAGGAACAACATTTTGTTATGCAAGTATTTTCAATCACAATTTTCAGTATGAGCGCCGAGTGCGCATGTTCTGCTTTTGTTCTTGACCTCATTGCAGAAGGTCGGTGGCCTTTGCAATTAAACTATTTGAGTCTGAGTTTGAGTCAGAGTCTCTCTTTCCCCCCCCCCCCCCCATTCTCCTCTCTCTCTCTCTCTCTCTCTCTCTCTCTCTCTCTCTCTCTCTCTCTCTCTCTCTCTCTCTCTCTGCATAATGAACTGTAGATGAAAGAAACGGGCGTAGCACAACAGTTTTGCAGGTGAAATGCAAACATGTTTCAAAACGAGTTATTCAACTGTTGATGAAGATTTACTTCGCCTCTGTTATACAATAGCCATCTTGAACTTCAAAAAAGGCATTTGATTAGGTACCTAAAACACTTCTTTATCCAAGATTTCAAAGGAATAGAATGAAAGAACGGTCAGTTATATCAATTCTTTAAGAGTATATGTAACAATGTAAATTTGCAGCTGGTCTTCCGACTCGGTTCAGCACTTAATATCACTGATACACTATTCAAACTTCAACTTTAGACCAACATGAACTATGTAATATTGTTGTTTTGAGAAGAAAGAGATGCTGTCAAGCAGAAGAGATAAACAGTCTTAGAACAGGAAGGGGATGGCTGTTGCCTGGAAACGGGAAGGGAAGTGGCTGTTGATTACTGCTGCAAAGATCTTAGTGTTTGTTTTTAATTATTCGACCCAGGTTTGTACATTCATGTAAGGACTCACAAGTAGAGCAAGAAATGCATTGTTGTTTAGTTTACCACGATTGTATACACTCAGCAATAACTCTCTGAGAGCATTCTCCTTTTTTATCTTCAAATGCAACCTATAATTCTCCACAGAACTGAAAACGTTTAAAAATGTGCTCTAAAGAAGTTTTTAGGATATCACTTTTAAAAGCTGAACGTTTAATTTCAAAGCGATTGTAAACGCAGTTTTCTTTACATAGATTTACCTGTGCAACATACTAGATGATAGCTAAAGATATTGCAAATGAGTTATGTCAGATAACATCTCACAGCATTTAAAATATTGAAATTAGATTGGCGTGGGAAAAATAACAAATGGACGTCAGGTGTTTCTCTCAAATACTGCTGTGAAATGACTTAAGATTTATACTGCTGAACCAGGGGTGGAGTGTGAAAGAGATGTATTCGCTCTTATTCCTTTCAAGGCTCATTAATAACTGGGGGTAATACTACCATGTACACACCCAGAAAACCAACAGTGTTTTTTTTCCCTCCAACATCCAATGTTTTCCCACTCTTATCTTTTTGTTTTTTTGTTTTTTTCAACTGTGGGGCCTTCATGCTCCTATTTTCCCTCTGTCGTTTTTCTTTTTTTTGTCTTCTAAAACTGACTCACACTCACCACGCATTGTACTGAACGTTTAAATTATATAGCAGTTGTGAGACAAATCTTTCGCGCCACATTGACAGACGTGATAAAACTATGATGGACGAAGTTCAGATTCGGTGTATAAGATATCGCAGTACATTGGCAAAAAGATCATGTAATTTCTTACAGCAGTTTCATATGTCCATTATATAAAAGAAACGAGCGATGATGAATTACCCTTGTTTGTCTTTCTTCCCTGCTTGTGGTGACCTCAGACAGGATTACTCTATTCTCTTGAAATTCTCTCCAAATCCATCTCACTTCTACATGGCTTTACTGGTGATTAATAAAAGCAAAATTGTATTAAGACTTTTATGCTTGAAAAGGCGAGCTGTTGTGTCAGTTAAGAATTTTCTTGTTACCTGTATGCTGAATGATTTTCATGCCAATCTAAGCATGTAATATGATAAGCCTGTAGATTGTAATTCATATTAGTATGTCCAATTTGGTTGCATTTACAAAGTTATGTAAGCTCTCTCTCTCTCTCTCTCTCTCTCTCTCTCTCTCTCTCTCTCTCTCTCTCTCTCCCATTATCATCTCATCTTTCCCTATCTTCCCCAACCCTGTGTGTCTTGGTGGGGTCCAGCTCTGTCTGTCTGTCAGTTAGCACAGATCCATCTTGATGACACCAAGGCGTGGTCCGGGGAGTAGGCTCATCAAAGTCTGGAGTTGCTCGTTCATCACCTAGTCCTGCGTCCACCATACTGCTGACGTGTGCTTATCCGTCACTTCGGCGGAAACGGAAAGAACGCGATTTGATTGGTGCAGAGAGAATTAGCGCGTCACTGGGCAAATGTAGCCCAGTGCAGTGCAGCAGCAATGGGTAATGGACTAACATTAGTGTGAATGGCATAGGAAATTAGAGTGATGTGTATATTCACAAACTTTCCAATGAACATTGTGACATCAGTGCGAACAGCAGGATGATTACTGATATTAGTGGAATATTATATTTGTGATAATCTTACTCTTTCATGATGAAAATAATTCTTTTTGCTAGCAGTCATTCATAGTGTCACGTTATTTCTGAAATTGTAGGATGCTTGTTATATGTATTTGCCTTTTTATTCGGAAAGTAACTATTCATGACGACATATTGATGTAAACGGAATGAAAATGAATATTACTTGAACGTTGTAATAATTGTGTATGTGTACACATTTTAGTAAGATCGACTTGAACGATAACGATGTCTACCTACACATTTCAGTAAGGTTCACTTGAAGAATAACAAGTCAAAAGCAAACTTAATTGCAAATAACTAATGTGTCTGAGTTTGTTTCAACATCTGTCCAGCAGGACAGCTGTCTCAATCGTCTAGCTAACCTTGATGTTACACTAGATGAGACACCATCATTCGGGCGCTAATTGCCTCCGTCTGTCGTGTCTCTTATCTGGAATTCCGCCCCATCAATTCAGGGGCTGAGACCAACACCCTAATCTGTGCTCTTGTTCCTTCACGACTGGAATTCTGTAATTCTCCTCATTCAGTCTGTGCGAAACATCGTACTTTTCATCCAGAGAACATCGTACTTATCACCTACAGAACATTAGACTTATCACCTACAAAACGTTCATCCATTTTGTGCCAAATTTGAGAAGATAGGTGATTGTTCACTCTTCGTTTTCGTTGTCTTCAATGTTAATTGCCCTTCCTGAAGAAGACCAAAGAGGTCGAAACGCGTCGTGCTTTGTCTTGTAATTTGTTTGTCTCTTCCTTTCGGCGGAACAATAGATTTCTTTAGTTTGTTCAGAATGAAACCAACTTAATGATCAGATGGTCTCAATCCGCTCATGCTGCTCTTCTCTTTCATTTTCTTTCAATGGTTACCTGTTGAAAAACGAATCGATTCCAAATGTTCTGAACTCAGTTTTAAGTTTCTTTCCAGTCAGCCTACCTCACATCTGTCTAGTTCTTCCAGCTGTACAATCCTGCCCCCGGTCCTGGAGTTCCTCTGCTGATATTCTTCTCCTTCAGATCCTTTATTTGCATACCAAGACCTTGGGGGGGGGGGGGGGGTATCTTTCTATTTTCAAATGCCCTCTGCATTGAGCAAACTTCCTTTCTCTCTCAGCATTCCAGTTCTCTCTCTTACTTCAAGTCGTCCCACAAGATTACACAATTCACTCACTCATACCTCATATTCCATTTTCCTCACACGTGAGTATGTGTGTGTGTGTGTGTGTGTGTGTGTGTGTGTGTGTGTGTGTGTGTGTGTGTGTGTGTGTGTGTGTGTGTTTACGCGCGCGCGCGCACCAAAAATGTACATCATCGTAACGTTTTCCATTACTTCTTGACATTGTTGTTCGTATTGTTATTGTTGTGATAATGAATATTATCATCATTATTATCATTCTCATGATTGTTGGTGTTTTTATTCTTTTTTCAAGATTATAACGGCAATTTTCACTAATAATTATGTATGGGTTGGCCTTAGACTGAGAGAGAATAGGAAAAACGATTCGTGATATCTCATAAAGTTTGCATGCGTGTGAACATTTTTCACTCATTATGAAAATTTCCCTTTTCTTGTATAATCCTTCATGGTGTAGTAATCTAAAATGCAAATAACAAGGTCATTACTAATCCACAAGAAAGACAAATAATCAGCAGTACAAATATGAAATCTTTTCATCGGTTATCTCCTTACAAAAAACCTGTCGTTCCGAACCCTGGTTTCCTCAACCAGCTGCGAGGACCACTCATCCACTTCCATGGCCTCCTAGGGAAGAACTCTCTGACAAGGCAGGTCGCCGGAGAGGAAAGAGTCGAGAAGGGAGGAGATTCAAGAGGCGGGGTGATTCCCAGACAATGGCATGTTGGTTCATCAGCTTCGGCGAATGACAGTTGATGAAGAGTCGTGTTCCATGGAGAGAACTTCCTCTTTGCTGTGTAGCCTCCTTCCTTCCGATTCCTTTCGGTGACAGCTTTTTTTTTTTTTTTTTTTTTTTTTTTTTTTTGTTATGCTGTCAGCGGGTGAAGAGATTTTCGACGTGTCAATCACGATAATTAAGAAGATGGAATCGATGTTATTTTTTTGTTGGTGGTCGATCTGAAAGCATGCTCTTCTCTCTCCCTCTCTCTCTCTCTCTCCTCTCTCTCTCTCTCTCTCTCTCTCTCTCTCTCTCTCTCTCTGTGTGTGTGTGTGTGTGTGTGTGTGTGTGTGTGTGTGTGTGTGTGTGTGTGTGTGTGTGCGCGTATGTGTGTGTGTGTGTGTTGTGTGTGTGTGTGTGTGTGTGTGTGTGTGTGTGTGTGTGTGTGTGTGTTGTGCTTTTTTTGTCTTCTTTTTTGTGAATGCCAATGCATTTGTTTATTTGTGTCTACGGTTTTGTGCCTGTCCTCCATCATCATCTCATCAATCATCATCATCATCATCATCATCATCATCATCATCATCCTCTTCTTGCTTCTTCTTCTTCTTCCATATCATCATCATCATCATCATCATCATCATCATCATCATCATCATCATCATCTTCTTCTTCTTCTCTTCTTTCTTCTTCTTCTTCTTCTTTCTTCTTCATCATCATCATCATCATCATCATCATCATCATCACCTCTCTGTCCTCTGTGTCTCTTTGTCTCTCTCTTCTCTATCCTATCTCTCGATCTCTCTTCTCTCTCTCTCTCTCTCTCTCTCTCTCTCTCTCTCTCTCTCTCTCTCTCCGCTCTCTCTCTCTCTCCTGTTTTGTGTATGTAGTCCATCATCACCATCATCATCATCATCATCATCATCATCTCTCTTTCTCCTCTCTGTCTCTGTCGTCGTGTGTGGTGTGTGTGTGTGTGTGTGTGTGTGTGTGTGTGTGGTGTGTGTGTGTGTGTGGGTCTCCCTCCCTCTCTCTCTCTCTCTTTCTCTCTCTCTCAAATACACACACACACACACACACACTCTCTCTCTCTCTCTCTCTCATCTCTCTCTTCTCTCTCTCCCTCTCTCTCTCTACTCTCTCTCTCTCTCACTCACT
>JADBJO010001294.1:122500-147500 GCA_016801955.1 Conus betulinus
TCTGATGGAGCCGAGTTTTGATTTTAGAGATTCGGGAGTCGCTTTTTTTGTTTGTTTGTTTGTTTGTTTGTTTGTTTGTTTTTTTTTTTTTTTTTTTTTTGTTTTTTGTTTTTTTTTGTACACTTTGGCTCTCTAGCTGCCTGGCTGACGGTTTTTTTCTGTCTGCCTGAAAGCCTACTTGTCTGCTTGATTGCCTGTCTGTCTGTCTGTCTGTCTGTCTGTCTGTTTGGCTGCCTGTTTTCCTTTTAGCAAAAGGTTATGGCCGTGACTTGTCAGTATCCATATCAAACACTGAAAATTGTCATTCATCCACTAACCATCCTGTTGATATGTTTGTGGGGGAGAGGGAAGGAGAGGGAGAGGATAGAAGCAAAGAGGGAGAAAGACGATAGGGACAGGCATTTGAACAGTCAGAGATCGGACCAATAGCATATTAACCAAAAACAAAGTATTATTTAAGGAGCTAAGCGTGATTATTTTGGACTGGATGCGTATTTCTGCATTTGAAAAGTGAATAAATGTGACACAGAAATAAACGTCAGGCCATTTCCAGTCCTGTGCTAGCACCACCTGAACTGAAATTACACAATGACTCTTCTCTCTTTTTTTTCTTCTTGCTTTGCTTTTGTGGTTTACGACTATTCCACTAGTCTCTACCTGGGCCATTCTCTCTGCGAGCCCTGAGCTTGTATATATAGTAGAATGTAATGTAACATGTCTCTGTTGATGTTTTCGGCTCTTAAATTTTCATACTTGGTCAAATCTCTCTCTCTCTCTCTCTCTCTCTCTCTCTCTCTCTCTCTCTCTCTCTCTCTCTCTCTCTCACACACACACACACACACACACACACACACACACACACACACACACACTTTATGTATATTTATTAGCGCTGAAAACAAAAGAGAAGAACTCGTATCCCACACAATAGGAATAATTAGTTACCCTCATAAATTAGCATTATTAGTCCATCGAAAAATAAACTTTTGTTGTCATGTTTCTTTTTTCTCTTTATGTGTGCACTGCACCTCACATTGTTATAGCCGTAGTCCTGAAACATCAAAATTGTTGTTCTTTCTCTGAAACTCTCTCTCTCTCTCTCTCTCTCTCTCTCTCTCTCTCTCTCTCTCTCTCTCTCTCTCTCTCTCTCTCTCTCTCTCTCTCTCTCTCTGAGGACAGGTCATCATTAACAGAGCAAAGGAAGGGAGAGAGAGGGCGAGGTAAGAGGGTGGAGAGGAGGAGGAGAGAGAGAAGTGATCAAGATGTAAGTAAGAAGTCACAAGAAGTAAGAAGTGCTCACTTGTTTTACTCTCCCCCCATTCATCCCCTTACCCCTCCCTTTCTCTCTCCCCCTTCCCCGCTCTGTTTTTTTTTCTTTTTAACTGTCTTCACAGTTCCACCACTCTTTCATACATTGTCATTTCCATGCTGACTTGGGTCTGGGGAGTATTGATTTCTGCATTTTCAAAGGATCTTGTTTGTTGCTCTGCAGAAGTCACTCGTCGAAACTTTACTCGTGTGTTTTGTGTTTAAACAAGAGTTACTTTAACCTTTTTATTTGTTTGTTTTTGTTCGTTCGTTCGTTCGTTTGTTCTTTTCTGGGTGTGTTTTGGCTGATTTTAGTCATGCTGTAGTCTGTTTCAGTCCCCTTTCGTGTAGAATCTGATGGCCAGAAAACCCTCTTGGAATCAAAGCCCTGCCTGCAGATTGAAAGGACCACACATCCACTCCCTTCCCTTTTCTCAGTGTGACAAGAGAGCTGACAGGGGCAGGGAGATGGGGAGAGGGAGGGGAGGGGGGGGAGAGAGATGTGGATGAGTGCAGGGCCACAAAATTTCCCCAGCAGGAATCCTCTTCATTCATCAGCTGATGGCGCCGTTGATGAAGTGATTTGTTCCAGAGGGAGAATGTCCTCCTCGCATTGTTGCGTATTTCCTCTCACAGATATTAGGTTCCTCTGATTTTTTTTTTTTTTTGTTCTGGCACTTAACTAACAAGATTTTATTTGGGGTTCACATTTCTTCAGTCAGTCAGTACGTGTTTGTTTTTTTTTCAAATCATACACAAAACAGAGATGAATATCGATTTTAGTAATTTTATTTAATGATAGTAGAAATCAAAGACCAAATAAAAAGACATATGGTAAACAAGATGTGCAGTAGAGAAGAGGCTGAAAAAAACATACAATAGACCCAGTGTATGCTTATACACGTAAGACACACATACATACAGGCAGACAGACAGATGAAAAGATGATAGCAAAGCTAAGAAGATGCAGACTATGCCGTGTAAATGCAGAATGGAACAAATCTCAGCGATTGAGAAGTATGCCAGTCTAGCCTGTTGCTCAAGGGAACCTGGATTCCAAGCCAAAAGCTTTGCAGGTTGGAGTTAAGGGGGTTTGTAGGACCAGCAACCAATGATTTCAAGAACAAATTCTCAGTTTCTGCCAGAAGAAGACTGGAACCCTAACTGCAATGGCAGAGGCAGCGGGTAGAGAGATCTAGGTGGAACGAAAGCGAACTTCTTAAGAGTTACATTTTGGAACTTACGATCAGGCGTCCGACAGTAATGTAGTGAGGCATCTGTCCAGAAAAGGCAACACCTTGAGACGCCCACACATCTAGAAGTTGCTGGTTCGAATCCCGGCACCACCAGAAACAAAATTCTGGCAGCTGAAGGGCATCTAGGTGTTATGACCTGGATATGGCTGACCCCCTTAGGAGTTTGGAGCCAGAACACTTGCCTGAGGGGGGGGGGGGGTCCTCTCTGAAGACTTTGTGCTGTCATGCTGTCCCTAGTGCCTCTTCCTACTATTGTCAATTGCTTCCCTCGCATATGGGCTTGCTGTATATTTTTCTTTGACTGTTTCGAACAGGTCTTCGTTAACTTCATTTCAAAAAACTTGATCTTTTAACATTGACGAGTTAAATTTCCTGAAAGTATGCCTCAGAACGTTCCAACTAAATTGTAACATCAGTAAAGTGATGGTATGGTCTGTGTTGTCTCCATGTTCAGTATCTGTATCTTCAGCATTAGAAACGTCTTGATCTGAAAAAGAAAAAAAATTCGAATCTAGCTTGTTCCGACGGGTTTGTTCTTCTCTATGCCTACGTGCGAGGTAACTGATTTGAATGTGTTCAAATGTCATTTCACTCTACATAATCTATCATTTAGTGAAAGCATTTCTTTAGCATTTGTATTATTTACATTTGTATGATTAGAACAGTGTCTGTGTGGGCCAGTTGCTTAGTCAAATCTATGCTTATTTTAATATCAGTATTAAACTCTTTGATTTATTTGTCAGGCATTGTAGAATTTTGGCTTGTCTACATCTTTATAAACATTTATCAGTAGGAAATCTTTTTATTTACTTTCAACCAGTATCATAAGACTGTTTCAAGCATTACTTTTAAGTCCATCCATGATTTTTTTTCTTAACGACCTCTTGTAGAGTGGGTGGCTGTCATTTAAGATGGTGTCTTATAATTTCTCCTGTTTCAAGGACAACATTGTCGATCTGTCTGTCTGTCTGTCTGTCTGTCTGTCTGTCTCTCTCTCTCTCTCTCTCTCTCTCTCTCTCTCTCTCTCTCTCTCTCTCTTCTCTCTCTCTCTCTCTCTTTGTGGCGGTTTTATCACATCAGTATTTTCACGAAGGGTACGCTGAGAACGATAACCAGTGACATAGATTGCAGTTTACTGAAGTTTGTAAGACAGCGTGCATTTTTGACACCTTGGGATTTTCTCTTTCGAACACAGGAACAACACACTGGTGATCCTTGACGAAACAATCTGTACTAAAAACTCACAAGGTTAGTTTTTTTTTTCTTTTTGCCTGAGGATTACAATGCCCCTTGAAGAGATCATTAATTCCCCAGCCGCTTTGAAAGCTCCATGGGTATTTTTTTAAGTGGTTGATGATTTCTGTGCAGTGGTTTCTTGTTGAATGATAATGCATTTTTGTCCATATCTTTATTTCTATTTGTTGACATTGTTGTGTTTCTTATTTGCACTATCATTTTCATGCAAAAAAAAAAAAACCGAAGGGTTTCAGACAGTTTGCGTTGCGATTTTAGAGACTCAGAATCCTTGCTGACCGTCTGATTTTCTGCTTGACTGCTTGTTCATCTCTGAATAAATGTTTGCAGTCATGCTATTACCGTATCTTGTTATCCATTTACTCAGCATGCAGTGAACGTAGGCTTTGAGGAGAAAGAAAAAGAAGAGGAATAGTAAGAGGAGCGAAGAGTGGATGAGAAGTGGAAGGAGGAAAGGGGACGGGGGCGGTGTAGACACTTGGACAGTCTGTTATCACAAGAGCTTGAAACAAAAGTATATATTTAGTGAGCTGATCTGTGATGCTGAGTCATTGTTTTTCCTATCGCAAAAGCTTCAACTACCACAGTCAGAAATAGGTAAATTAGAAACAAAAATGACTCAGCCAATTTCCATCCGTGCACAAACATTCCTGGATTAAATTACACTAGGGACATTCTCTCTATCCTTCTGCTGGCTGGCTCTGTGGATAATGATTATTCCCACCATCCTCCCTGTACAATCTTCTTTCCTAGCATCTGCATCATAGCGGGTAGTGGGGACCATTAACAAAAAGTAACTCATTCGTCTTGACTTTCCGAGCTCTTAAGATTCTGATGTTGTCTGAAGATGGCAGGACAACAACAAGGGGTTGGAACCTCTGAGATTGTTTTTGCAGTAGTTAAGAATTCTTGTCTATGCTAATGTGTTCTCACCGTGTTAAGAATTTTTATCTATGGTAATGTCTTCTTGTCATGTTTATTTCATGTGTTCACCTTGTTATCTTGGGAAAAGGCTTTTGTTTTTTTTTTTTTTTCCACGGTTGATGTCCATCCTGTTGAGAGATTCAAGAATGGAGTCTGGTTTAAGAGAGACTCTGAGTAATGATGTGGGAGATAAAACCCTATCTCTCGATGACTCGAATCTTTGTCTGTCTGGCGGACGTCTGTCTGCACGCTCTTGTGACGACTGTATTCCTGCCTGCCGATATTCTTCCTTATGTGTGAGCAGATGCAGGAGATAGCATAATGTTTCTATTTTGTTTTTTTTTACTCTTCTCTCTCTCTCTCTCTCTCTCTCTCTCTCTCTCTCTCTCTCTCTCTCTCTCTCTCTCTCTCTCTCTCTCTCTCTGTTCCCTTTTCCCCTTTCTGTCTGTCTTCGTTCCTGTCACTGATCTCTCTGTTTCTTCTTTCCTTACTGCCCTTTACCGCTCATTCTGGCGTTCCTTCCGTAGTTAACCCATCCACGACGACAGTACGTCGTCCTGCCATTGGCCTTATTACCGTCGATGATTGCTCGTTATCTGCCCTCTCCCTCTCCCCGGCATCTTCCTTCTCCCTTTCTGGCCATTACCTCTATCAGCCCTACAGATCACATCAGAAGCATTGTACTGGGCTGTCTTAATTACAGTCTTCAGGCAAGAAATTCGACATCAGTGACTAGTCCATCCGGTATGGAACGACCTGAAAAACCTCTTGGAATCGGAACTTGTGCTACATTTTACAAGACCACATATCTTCTTCCTTCCCTTCTTGGGTAAATATAGAAATTATACGACGGGGAGGTGAGGGAGGCGACTTTGGAGAAAATGATCGGGGGGGGGGGGGGGGGGGGAATGAGAATAGAAAGGAACGGAGATATTCCCGAGTTATCATTCTGTTCATTCATCAGCTGTGGGGAAGGCAGCTGATAGAGGGATGTGTTCCATGGGAAGATCGTGCTGTTCGTCCCGTCACGTTCATTTCTCACAGACACAGGGTTGCTCTGGATTCCTCTGCATGACGACTTTGTGTGGAGTGAGTGACGATGTTGGCATTCTGATGTATCAATAAACATGTGATTGATAGGATGCAATAGATAGCACTAATCAGGGGGCCTTGAGTCAAATGTCCTGTTTATATCACAACAGATTTTGTTGTTTCTGTGATTTTGTTTTAATGTCTTCGCTTCTTCAGCCCCTCTGTCTGTCTGTCTGCCTGTCTGTCTGTCTGTCTGTCTGTCTCTCTCTCTCTCTCTCTCTCTCTCTCTCTCTCTCTCTCTCTCTCTCTCTCTCTCAGTATGTGTTAGTGATATGGAACGAGTCTATATTGTGTGTTAAATATTTTCATTGGTTCTAGTTGATGTGGACCAGAGGCCTAACAATTAAACATTTAACTTTGATGTTGACTTTTCTCTCTCTGTACGTGTCTCACTGTCTTATCTGTCTTTTGTTTCTACAAGTTTCTATACATTTGTTCTATCATTCGTTGACCACTTTGTAGAAAACCACAACGATGAGAGAGCTCTTGGTCTCAGTGTCACTCTCATCAGCGACTGCGGTGGCCCATTCCTACCCTCCGACTCCCATCCCATCTTCTTTGCTCCCCATACACCATCCACTCCCTCCCTCCCATCCCTTTCCGTTCCCTCCCCTTACCTTCCCCTCCCCTCTGTCTGTACTCTGCCACGCCCACACGCCCTAAACAAACCTTTACCACCGTATTCCTCAGCACTAACCTCAGCCTTGGGTCTAGTACGTATACCGTCAGTGACCGTTCAATTCTGCAAAATGGCTCTGATCAGCAGGCGACCACTTCGGTTCCCGACCCCTCGCTTCATCAGCGGATGACACGGACACGTCTCCTCCTCCTTCCCCACACCAGGATTGACCAGACAGGGAAGGACGGGAGGGAAAAGAGGGAAGGGGGTGGTGGGGGTGGAGTTAGAAATGTCCTTGACGTGGTCCTGTCCATCGGTCATCAGCGTACAGTGAAAGACGGTTGATGAAGCGCTCTGTTCCATGGAGACAGAGGGAGTTGTCTTCACCTTCTTTTTCTGGATGATGTCTTCAGCTGGGGTGAGCAACTGTGGGAGATCATGTTTCGTCTGCTGGATTGTTGAAGATAAGGAGGAGGAGAAGGAGCATGACGAGGACGAGGATCAGGATGATGATAAAGCTGAAATTATGGGTGGTAATAATCAATACGATTGTCTCGGTTGTGTTCCTGCTGACGTTGATGTTGTTAATGATGGTGGAATGCTGAGGTTGAGAACAATGTTCCTGATTAAGATGATGATGATGATGATGATGATGATGATGATGATGATGATGATGATGATGATGATGATGATGATGATGATGATGATTTCATCATCATCATCATCATCATCATCATCGTCGTCGTCGTCGTCATCGTCGTCATAGTCATCATCTTGATGATCAAGACTTTTCTGCACTTATTCATTTTAGTGAATTTTAAAGTGTTCTGTGAGTAATATTCTAACATCCTTTATTTCCCTTCTCTCTCTCTCTCTCTCTCTCTCCTTCCTCTCTCTCTCTCTCTCTCTCTCTCTCTCTCTCTCTCTCTCTCTCTCTTCAAATCAAAAAACTATTTTATGTAAGTTGTATGTAACCGTATTCTTTACTAAATGGAAAAGCTTCATCGTGCTGTAATAAATCAACAAACTGAAGGCAGAAAAAATGTTTTGCTTATAAATAATTCATGCAAGATGACCATGAAGGATCCTACTACAATTCTGGTTTTTTTTAAGACACATTGAGACTGAAAACGACAAAAGCTTAACATAGGTATTCCTAGCAATAGCTGAAATCAGTTAACAGTTTTCATATGTCACAGAAGTATATGTGGGCCTAATAAGAGAAATGAAATTTTACAATTAAGAGGTCTACCCAATTTCTATTTGAAAAAGACAGAAGTATCAAAACTTTTGCTATTTTGTTCGTTAAAACCTCGATCAACATTATTGTTTATCACGTACGGTGAACCCCTGTTGCGACAGGGTAAAAAGTCATAAACAAGTTTATAAAGGAATAGAAAATTTGAACCATCTCCACCCTTAATACATGAACTTTGGAATGGTGTGACTTTCCAATTTAATGAATGAAATCAAGAAACAGTTACTACGAGGTATCACTGCTGACTTTGCTTTGTATATTCACCAGTGCCTGTAAAGTATATCACTAATCAAAATTTGACGTTTTCTTCATAGAAGGAAAAAGAACAAACTATCGTGAGTGTGACAGGCAGGTTTTCACAAACAGATAAAGAAAACAAACGAACAACAGTGACATTGACTTGACCTGGTATTTCTGAGTCCAATCACGTCGTGACCGCTTCTTAATCCGATGCTGGTTTAATTTACAATGGAGATTCTAACGCCAAAACTCCTTTCAACAGAAGTGATGATGTTCAACCCAAAGTCTGCACCGCAAAGAGGAAGATCACTAATAGAAATTCATTCGCTCATGTTTCAGGTTTTTTTTTTTTTGTTTTTTTTTTTGTTTTTGAAAAAAATCAATATAGCCTTAGGATTCCGATGCTGCGCCAAGAGACCGCAAAATACGCAGGGGCTTTGAAAACGTCACTGCCATTTTTGAAGTGGTTGCAAATTTCAATTCTGAGTAATTTCATCTTGAATGGCAATGCCTTTTTATCACTTTATATGATTTGTTGAGATTCTCTTGAGGGCATGCTTCTTTTTGCAAAAGGAACATTGTCTCATTTGCATTATCGTAATTCTCATGAGGACGTGCTTTCAGTGGCAAAAAGGAACACCCTTATCATTCACTGTATCTTTCTCAGAGAAGTGACAAAAGAGGGGAACGTCAGATGTGTGTTGTCAGTTGTGATTTAGGAGAGTCGCGCTCTCTATTTGTTTGTCAGATAGTCCGTCTGTTTAGCTGCCTGTTTGGTTATACGGAAGAGTTTTCAGCTGTGATTTCTTAGAGTCCATGCCAAACACTGCAGATTGTTGATCGTTTGCTCATTATATCATGAATGCAGGTCAGAAAAGTTCGTGGCAGACACATCAACAGCGTATAATCTCAACAGCTAAGAAAAAGATCAAAGCCCGTTATTTTATGAGTGAATCAAGAACGCTGTTTAGAACCCTTTTTGTAAGACATTTGCCGTTTACTTAAAGTTCAGTTGTGCTTTCCAGGTTTTAATGGATAAATTTGAAACAGATATGTTTAAAATCTACAGCTATATACTAACTTTTGTGAATGTAAGTTACACCATATACTCTTGTCTCTTCACTCCTGTTTGGATTTGTTCTGTGGATTATGATTATTCTTCCCTCCTCGTTTCGGGTCTATATTCCTGAAGAGTGGGGACTAGAAACCACTTGAAGAATGTAACTCGTTCATGTTGACAGTTTGGGTTCTTTTTCATTTTATCATTGCAAGAAGAAGGCACAAGGTCCACAGGGATTTGAAAGCTCTGAGACAGTTTGTGGAGTTGTGAGGAACTCTCGTAGCAACAACTTATCCGTCACGCTCGTTTCATGTGTTCACGATGTCGTCAGGCAAGGCTTTTGGAAGGATTTCTTTTCTCGTTCATTTGTATTGCGTGCAAAGTTAACACCAGAGTGTAGTTTAGAGATTCTATTGGTGATGATGTGGAGGCTCGAAATCTGTCTGTTGCTGATTTGAATATTTGTTTAGTTGTATGTCTGTCTGCATATTCATGAACCTGGTTGTCTACCTGTATTTCTTCCTGTCTGTCTGCCTGTCTGTCTGTCTGTCTGTCTGTCTGTCTGTCTGTGTGTGTGTGTGTGTGTGTGTGTGTGTGTGTGTGTGTGTGTGTGCGCGCGCCGCGCGCGTGTGTGTGCTTGAAATTCAGTGTGCCTAGTTCAATAATTCACTGATCAATTAGTCGGAAACCCTGTTGATGAAGCCAAGGAATGGTCTCAGTGTCACTCTCATTAACCTCTCTTGGAACTGGTCTTCTTCCTTTCCACGCCCACCCATCTTCTTTCCTCCACTACCACCACCCGCTCCCTACCTACCCCTTACCTCCTTCCCTCCTCCACCTTTAGCACATCTCTCTCTCTCTCTCTCTCTCTCTCTCTCTCTCTCTCTCTCTCTCTCTGTCTGTCTGTCTGTCTCTCTCTCTCTCTCTCTGTCTCTCTCTGTCTCTCTGTCTCTGTCTGTCTCTCTCTCTCTCTCTCTCTCTCTCTCTCTCTTTCGTTCCTTTGTGGGTTTTTTTTTCTCTCTCATCTGTCTTTTAATCTCTGTTTTTTTCTGGCTTTACCTCTGTAACTGACCTATAAATTACAGCCGTGTATGATCTAGGATCCTACCATTAGCCTTCTTACTGTCTACGATAGCTCATTAACTATTTGCCCCCTTTCAGACTGCCCTTCCTTCCCCCCGCCGCCCATCCCATCTATCTTCTCTCCCACACTCACTGGCCACACCCAAATCGTTGCATAGATTAGCCTTCAATAGACTTCAGACCAAAAAAAAAAAAACTGGTCTACTCTGAACAGATCGCGAGACCAGACAGACCTCTTTAAATCAGAAATCTGCGCTTCTTTTGTCAGGACTGGTCGTCCACTGCTTGTTTTCCCATTCATGTGATAAAAGAGATGGTAGGAAGGAGGAAGGAGAGGAGGTTGGATGAGGGGAGAGAACAGGAGCAGAGAAATTCCCTAATTATCAACCTGTTTAGACATTACCTTTAGGAAAGGACAGTTGATGACGTGGTATGTTCCAGGGTGATAACGTTCTCATTCGTATGTCGCATCCTTTCTCTTTCAGCGGACGAAGGCCTAGGAGCAGGCAATACATATAAATTTGCCTTCAAGAGGGATTGTGATGGTTCCCTCATGCAGCTAGGGAAGGGTTTTCATATTTAAAACATGTATTTTCCCATTTCTTAATCTTCAACATTTTTTTTTTTTTCAAATCTTTGCCAAGTCATTATTGTAATGATGGAAGACTTGTTAACCTGCACTCGTTTTCCCCCACTACTTAATTGTTCAGCATCCTTTCTCTTTCAGGTATCAGGTCTTTGGCATTCCTTTTCATGACGACTTCTGGTGCAGTGGATGATGGTTGTCGGAGATGCTGTTCTGATATGTGGGTAGAGATGTGGTTTGTAAGATGGAACAGATGTCCTTAGTAGGAGGGTCTTAAAACATTTTATTTTATCTTTGACAACAGAGTTTTCTTTTTGGTTATTCAGTGTGTGTGTGTGTGTGTGTGTGTGTGTGTGTGTGTGTGTGTGTGTGTGTGTGTGTGTGTGTGTGTGTGTGTGTTGTTTTTTTTTTCGGTTTTTTTTTGTTTTTGTTTTTGTTTTTTTTTTTTGTTAATTGTAGGGTTGGGCTGCTTAAAACATTTTATTTTATCTCTGACAGCAGAATTTTCTTTTTGGTTATTCAGTGTGTGTGTGTGTGTGTGTGTGTGTGTGTGTGTGTGTGTGTGTGTGTGTGTGTGTGTGTGTGTGTGTGTGTGTGTGTGTGTGTGTGTGTGTTGTTTTGTTTGTTTTTTGTTATTCATTGTGGGGGTTGGACTGGAAGCTAGTTTCCCTCTACCATTCCCTTCTCTCTGTCTCTCTCTATCTTTCTCTGTCTCTGTCTCTGTCTCTCTCTATCTTTCTCTGTCTCTGTCTCTGTCTCTCTCTGTCTCTCTCTCTGTCTCTGTATCTCTCTCTCTCTCTCTTTCTCTCTCTCTTTCTCTCTCTCTCTCTCATCATGTCCTTTTTATTAGATGTGCCTCATTTCATAATTTGCTGATTAATAAGCAGGAAATTATATTAACGGCACCAAGCACTTACTCTCAGTGTCACCATCATCAACGTCTCTGATGGTAAATTTTCTACCATCCATATTTTTTTCCCCTAACACCCATCTCACTCCCTCTTGCCCTCTTATCTGCGTTTAATCTACCACTACTATACTACCAAATCAGCGTCACCATATTCTTCAACAAGAACTTCATCCTCCGGTCCAATACGTCTGCCGTCAGTGACCGATCCCTCTTGCAGAACAGCTCTGATCAGCAGACGACCTCTCCGGCTCCCGGCCCCTCGCTTCATCAACAGTTGACACAGCCACTCGTCCACTTCCGTCCTGTCGTTCAGCGGGAGAGGAGAGGGGAAGGGTGGAGGTAGGGAGGTAGGACGGAGTTGGACGCAGAATTTCCCTGATATCGGCCGGTTCATCTCTCATCAGCGTGCATGCAAAGACAGTTCATGGAGGGCTGTGTTCTGTGAGGACACAGAGCGTCTTCTGTGCCTTGCAGAGTTCAGCCACTGAAGGGCTGTGTTCTGTGAGGACATAGAGCGTCCTCTGTGCCTTGTAGTCTTCAGCCAATGAAGGGCTGTGTTCTGTGAGGACATAGAGCGTCTTCTGTGCCATGTAGTCTTCAGCCAATGAAGGGATATGTTCTGTGATGATATAGAGGCTCTTTTGTGCCTTGTAGTCTTCAGCCAAAGTGAAACACTGCACGAAATCATGTTTCTGACGCTTTATTATTGAAGATGGTGACCATAATAATTTTGATGATAACCATGGTGATGATGAGGGTGATTAAAATACGGTATTGACAAATATGATGGTGACTGTTGTGGTGTTGATGTTAATGATGATGGGATGCACGTTGTGAAATGATAAAGATGATTAGGAAGACGACTATGATTGTCATTCGTGTTATTCAGATTTCAACGATTTCAAGTTGCTATGAAGGTTATTTGCCAAGAATTGGTTTGCTGCTGAAAGGCTTTTGAAATGGGATAATTGCTTTCCATTCATATGCTCACTTCCATCTCTCTCTCTCTCTCTCTCTCTCTCTCTCTCTCTCTCTCTCTCTCTCTCTCTCTCTCTCTCTCTCTCTCTCTCTCTCTCCTCTCTCTCTCTCTCTCTCTGATGAGTGAGAACATTTATCCAAGTTTCTTGTTTGAAGAAACTACAAGAAAATCTTTTGGTATTATTTGGCTTTTTCAGAAAGATTTATTCCTGAATTCAAGGATCCTCAATTCAATCTGATAGACTTAACAAGAATAAGAATGCTGGCATGGATGAAAACAATCAACACGAATGGGTTCACTCGTTGAAGGTAATTTGACCAGGGAAAATATTTTATCATTGTCACACACAAATGGTTTCAACGTAATCTACAAACATTTGAATTTTCGATACTGGGCATTAATGCAAAAACTTGGCTTGAAGCAGTGGACGAAAACATGCCTCATATGTGCACAGATAAAGAGCATTAAGGTTAAATCACGTTTTGTTTTTAATTGTCCTGTTTTAGGAAGATCTTCAAGAGATATGTACGTTTTCAGAGAACTGACCCACACACACACACACACACACACACACACACACACACACACACACACACACACACACACACACACACACACACACGCACACACACACAATATCTCATAGCAATTCGATCCAGTAAGAATGAACAAAGTACCAACTCATCTGCAAAATACATTACCGAAAGTAATGAGTTTGGGGAAAAAAGAATATCACAAACAATCTTTTGAGTTGATTTTGTGACAACACATGTGTCTACTTTAGGCAGTCATTCTGTTTCGTCCATGTCTGATGCTTAAAGGAAAAGAATTTCCAAGATGTCTGTATTTGTGCGAGTGCATGCGCATGTGTGTTATCATGTGTGTGTGTGTGTGTGTGTGTGTGTGTGTGTGTGTGTGTGTGTGTGTGTGTGTGTGTGTGTGTGTGTGTGTGTGTGTGTGTGTGCGCGCGCGCGCGCGTGTGTGTGCGTGTGTGTGTGTGTGTGTGTGTGTGTGTGTGTGTGTGTGTGTGTGTGTGTGTGTGTGTGTGTGTTCATATTTGCATACAGCAAATATGCATTGAAAATCAATACATTCTTTAGAAGTTACTTGCACTTTAATGAATCAGTTCTTGAATTCCTTGAGCACTGCCCTTGTTTGAAAGTGCTAGCTTTTTATGGGAAATACATTTAGGATCAAAACGAAAGCACAAACTGTTTTAATTTTATTGATGATTCATTCTTGACGAACATGAAGGATCCTACTGGAAAGATACATAAAGTTTTCGTCGGCCAGAACTAGCGAATCTAAGAATGAACGAAAACTGCATACTTGTTATCCTTCACAGCTTAAATGGGTCAACAGATTGTTTGTACGTGTGTCCCAAAATAATTATATGTAATAAAGCATGCATTTCACAAATTAAAGATGAGTTTGAAAAAGACAGAGCTGCCAGAAAAAGTCATGCGCAGAGTAATTGTTTTTCATGCTAAATGTACACTTTGAAGAGGCTATTACAGGAAGGCTAGCAGATTTTACGTTCTTGCCTTTTATAGATGAATTACATAATTTTTTTTCAATGGCAGCAGAATGGTTAAATTATGTGAGTTTGCATAAACAAAATTGTTCACTAATAGTGACAGTGAGTTAACTCGCTTTCTTTTCTTAGTCAAACGTGGTCAATACCTCTGTCTAAATCTGCCCACGTCAATTTGCAATGGGGATTTCCACACCAAACTCCTTTCAACAAAGGGGGATGCTCCACCCAGATAATGAGCAGTGGGCTTGGGGGACCATTTACAGTTTTACTCGCTTCTGTTCTAGTTTTTACCTCTGTATCCTGAGGGTTCTGATGCTGTGTCAAGAGACCTCCAAATCTGCCAGGGGATTTAAAAGTGCCATGGCAATTTTTCAAGTGGTTGAGAATTTCGTTTCTGAGTAAATTCATTATGAATGGCAATGCCTTCTTGTCATGTGTGAATTGTGGTTCTCTCGGGGCATGCTTTAAATGGCAAAAAGGAACACTTTTCTCATTTGCGATGTCATTATTTTCCTGAAGGCATGTTTCGTTTAGCGAAAAGGAGCAATTTTCTCATTTGCACTTTGGCTGTTGAAGGAACTGAAGATAGAGGAGGGTTTTAAATGGACCTGAGTGGTGCCTTTCGACAGGCAGGAGCCTTTCTGTCTAACTGTCTGGCAGTATATGTTTGTTTGCATGACTACCTGTCTGTCTATGGGCAAACGTTTGCCATCTTTGTTTCTCAGTATTCCTGTGAAACTGTGCAAATTACAATTCATTTATTCATCATTGTTTGAATGTAAGTCATGCTGTTGAGATCGACTGTCCACACGTCTGAAGCAAATACGTGGACAGTTGATGACCTCAACAGTTTTAAAAAAAAAACTTCGATAAAACACCGCATTATTTAAAAAATGAAGCAAGTGTGTCAGGCATTTCCCTTTGCTTTTGATAAGGCTATCATAAGTTTAGCTCAAAGTTTGCAGACACGAATAGACAAATCTGAAACAATTAATCAATAGTCCAGTTATTCCACCACCCTCCACATAATCCCTTCTTTGCTAAAGCGTACATACTGGGAACTGGAGACCATTAACTGAATATAATCCGCCTGTGTTGACATTTTGGATTTGCTTAAGATTCTGATGCAATGAAATACCATTACTCTCAACACTTGGATATTGTTTTTTCATTTTGTTGTTTTTAGTTGTATATTCACCTTACGTATTTTAAATATCAATTACAATTCTGACATTCTTCTTTTCCATAGAAGAAGAATAAGCCATCAAGAAGCTGAAAGGCAGGTTTGCACAAATTGATGACTAAATGAATGACGAGAAAAAAAATGAAGAAATCAGAATTTGATCTAGATGTTTTAGAAATGGCAGTTCCTCTATGCGCCTGTGTGGGGGCAGTTGGTGGGTGAAAGGGTTTTGCTTTTTGTTATTGTTTTTGTGTTTTCGTTTTGTTTTTGTTTGTTGCTTTATTTGTTTGTTTGTTTGTTTTTGGTCTTTGTCTTCACATTCTTCTAGGAGAATTCTTTCTGTAGGTGAAAAGAAAAAAATCGCAAAGAATTGACAGATGAGAAGGGTTTCACGGGAAACCTGAGCTGTGATATGGATTAAAAAAATCTTCCTGATTTAGGGGCTTACTGTCCGACTGTATGTCTCTGTCTGTCTGTGTCTCTGTCTGTCTGTCTGTCTGTCTGTCTGTCTGGTTGAATGTTTTCTATGGGCAAAATGTTTGTGGCCTTGACTTTTCAGTATCTCTGTCCAACTCTAAAACTTAATATTCATTCATTGATTATCGTATGAATATAGATCTGAGGGAAAGGGATGGGTGGGCAGGGATGAAGGTACAAGAGAAGAACGAGTGGAGGGAGACAGGAATTTGGATAGTCAGAGAACACACCAGTTTTGAAATAAAACTTTACTGCATAATGTAAAGGGCTAAGTAACCATACCCTACAAACCCCATTTTGCGTCAAGATAAACTTGGCAAAATATGTACTTCAACCGTCAGATGAATGAATAAATGCCAAACACCCCTGACTTATATCACATCATAGCTTTTCTCTCTGCTTTGCTGCCTGGTTTGCTCTGTGGAGAATAATTCCTCCACCATCCTTTCATCCTTTCTTTGGCCTCTTCTGTGCCTGAGCCTGTGTAGCTGGGACTGAAGATCATTAAAAGAGTGTGCCTAGTTCATGTGGACATCCTGGGTTCTTCAGAGTCTGATACTTCATGAAGAAGGCACAATATTGATATGGGGTTATGAATTTTTGAGATGGTCTTTAGAGTAATTGCCAATCACTTTAGTATGGCAGCGGTTTCTTGTCATGTTTATTTCACGTGTTTAATTTGTCTTGGGACAGGGCTTTCATTCTCTCTCTCTCTCTCTCTCTCTCTCTCTCTCTCTCTCTCTCTCTCTCTCTCTCTCTCTCTCTCTCTCTCTCTCTCTCTCTTATTCAGTGCGTATCTTGTACTTTTTGTACTACAACTTGCTGATCAATAAGAAGAAGCCTTCACTGACGAAGTTAAGTAAAGGGTCTGACTGTCACCCTCATCAAACTCACTAGCAGCTAGTTCTCTGCCTTTCATTCCCATTTCATCTTCCCTTTCTCTGCACAAACCACCCACTTCCCTCCCTCCCCTTACTTCACACTCCTCCAAGTCCAGCCACACATCATCACCACACGCCCAACCCAAACAGCATCACTGTATTCTTTAACACTAATTTCAGCCTTCAGTCCAATACATCAGCCGTTAGTGACCGATCCCTCCTGCAGAACAGCTCTGATCAGCAGACGATCTCTCCAGTTCCCGACCCCTCGCTTCATCAACAGTTGACACGGCCACTCGTTCACTTCCCTCTCCTTGCAGAGCGTGAGAGGAGAGGGGAGAGAGGGCGGCAAATGGGGGGAAGAAGAGATGGTGGGGGCTGGAGGGCGGAACTCTCCTGATACGGGTCTGTTCGTCAATCATCAGCGTGCAGGGAAAGACAGTTGATGAAGCGCTGTGTTGCATGGGGACAGAGGGCGATGTCTTCACCATGCAGTCGTCTCTGGATGATGTCTTCAGCTGGTGTGAGGGATGGCAAGAGATCATGTTTCTGACGCTGGTTTATTGAAAAAGGTGCTGCTGATGACGACGATAATGGAGATGAGAAGGTGATGATAAATGACGAGCATGATGGTAATTCTAACGGTGTTATGTTGATGATAACGTTAGGATTTTCATGTGGGACTGATGAAGAGGATCCTGATCAAGATCATGGTCATGATCATGATCATGAGTTGTTTATTTCTAGAGGATTAAAACATTTGGTGAGTTTATTTGCCATGATATGGTTTTTCACCAAAACCGTTTTGTGAATAGATAGAGACGCTACCATTCTTTGCAGAAGTCCATCCTCTTCCTTCCCCCCCCCCCCCCCCACATCGTTTCCTAGCCTGCCTCTCTCTCTCTCTCTCTCTCTCTCTCTCTCTCTCTCTCTCTCTCTCTCTCTCCCCCCACAACTAGAATACAATGTATACACATTTCAGTATAATACATAAAACGTGGTTACACGTATTACAATGAATCAATTCTTCAATTTCTTTTATACTGTTTGTGTTCTGCGCTTTTAATCTTTTTTTCTTTTTTTTATTGGGGGGGGGGGGGGGGGATATTTGTAAGAGAAAAATTGAAAGCGGGAAATATTTGTTGATAGCTGATTCTAGATAAAAATGAAGGAATTTCATTGGAAGCATGCTTGAGAATTAGATTCTGAAGATGTACAAAATGTATCGTAAATCTTTCTTAACAATTGTTCAGATATGTAAACAGCTTATTATTGTGTCTCAAAATCATATATTATAAAGTTTATCCTTCTTCAGATTAGCAGTGTATTCATTTTCTATTTACAAAAGACAGAGGTATAATTGCATATTATTAACAGTGTACCCTCTGATGAGATTAACAAAGAAGTCACAAACATTTTTATTAATATAGAATTATTCCTAAACTCATTCCTAATCTATTCACTTTAAGCAATTTTGCTGTCAATGATTTAAATTAATATCAACAAAACGGGAATTCAATCAGCCTTTTGTCTAAGACATTCTTATGGTGACGTAATGTCATTAGTAGATTACATACATAGAACCCCCTTAGCTCTCAAATCTTGGACATTGTTTGTTATTTGTAAGCCTTGGGTATTGCTTCTTATTTGTCAGCTTTAGATTTGTATGTTCGCCTGCACGTATTAAAGATGTGCTTTATACAAACCTTACATTTCCTTAACGTTGTAAGAAGGAGAGGAATAAACCAATCGTGAATGTTACAGGCAGGTTTTCACAAATAAATAAATCTGATGACATGCTCTTTCATTTCTTAATCAAATCACCTCGTGCTTCTCTCTAATCTGCCCTAGTTAATTTTGAGATAGAGATTTTTACAACAAACCCGTTTCTACAGAATGGGAAATGTTTCATCCAGAGACTGCAGAACATACAAGGAAGATCATTAACAGAACTTCAGTCGATGAAGTCGTATGTTGTTAACGTTTAGCCTTATAAGGAAGATCATTAACAGAACTTCAGTCGATGAAGTCGCTTGTTGTTTACGTTTAGCCTTATGATTCTAATGCTGCGTCTCAAGACCAGACAATCTGCAGTCGCTTGAAAGCGTTTTTGCATTTGTTGATGCGATTGCGAATTTCAATACTGAGGAATTTCACATCAAATGCTGCATATGCCTTTTTATCATTTTTATGTGAAATGTTGGATTTTTTGAGGGTTGTTTTTTTTTTCTGGCAAGAGAAAAGAAACTATTTTATCATTCTCTCTATCGTCATTCTCTTTAGAGCATGCTTTCTGTATAAAAAAAAAAAAAAAGGAACAGTGTTCTGCTTCACACTATGGATCTCAAAGATCTGAGAAAAGAGAAGGATTTCAGATGGACTGAATAGTGATAATAAGAAATTATGAGCTTTCTTTCTAATTATCTTCTGCTTGATTATGTGTCTGCTTGGCAAACATCTATAAGCAAACTTTGCGACCATGGTGTCTTAGTATCCATGGCAAATACTGCATACTTTTCTCATACTTTCAAACCTGTGAAGGTAGGTTACAGATATCTGGGCATACATATAGACAGTCGTGAAATACCACCGTATTTGAAAAAAACATGAAACAAGTACGAATCCGTTTAACTTCAAAATGAGTTATTTTCAACTTTAAAAGATGAATATGGTACAGAAATGATAAGTTTACAGCCATATCCAAACATCTTTGGATTAAATACTACTTTGAGGCTTTTGATTCCCCTTCTGACTGGATTATCTCTGTGAATTTTATCATTCTGCTATCGTCTCTACTTACACTCTGCCTGTACGGTGGGAGGATGGAAATTCTCAACAGAATATTCATGCTAGTTTTGGGTTCCCCGAAACCACAACGTCTACAAGGGTTGAAAAGAATAAGATACTTTATTTGAATATTTTAAAATTCTTCTTTCTTGATGATGACTTACATGTTTGTTTCACATTAGCCTGGTCTTAAGGCGAGGAATTTTTATTGTTTATTTTTTTACCTTGTTCAAAGTGTACAGAATTCACGTATTTCTTCCATAGTTAACTCATCAACTACAAGAGACTGTGGTCTCGCCATTAGGCTGATTACTGTCTATGATCGCTCATTAAATGCACTCATCCGGAAATGGTCTTCTCTTTCCCTTCCTGGTCATCACCTTTGCCACACACTCTGACCACACCAAAATCGCTGTACTGGTCATCGCTAATAAGACACTTTTGACTAGATGTCCATGGTCAGTGTCTAGCCTGTATAAATCGAACAACCAGAAAAAAAAAACCACCTTGGGGTGGAAGTGGGTAACTATCATCGGAGATGGTGTTCTGGCATATCACTGAAGATGTGAGTGTTAAGATAGAATACGTGTCATTAGCTAGACAGTCTTGAACCATTTTCCCATGTCCGTGACAACAGAATTGTTGTGGTTGTTGTTGCTCAGTATCTGTTTTCCGTGTCTATCCTTCCTTCCCTGCCTGATTTTAGCCCCTCTCTCTCTCTCTCTCTCTCTCTCTCTCTCTCTCTCTCTCTCTCTCTCTCTCTCTCTCTCTCTCTCTCTCGTATCTTTCCTCTGTCCTTTGAAATTCGCGTGTTCCGTCCGATGATTCTCTGATCAACTAGTAGGAAGCCACATTAATGACACCAAGCATTTGATCTCGTTGTCTCCATCATTAACGTCTCTAATGCCAGTTTCTACCTCCCCCTCTCTGCTCCCATCACATCTATACTCCTCCTGTTTCACCAGCCATCCTTTTTCTTTTCTTATACCTTCAAGTCTCCTCCACTTCTAACCGTCTTCCAGCAACTCCGCAACCAAACCGACGTCTATGTATTCCACAGCACTAATTTAGCCAATACATCTGCCGTCAGTGACCGATCCTTCCTGCGGAACGGCTCTGATCAGCAGACGACCTCTCCTGTTTCCGACCCCTCGTTTCATCAACAGTTGACGTGGCCACTCATCTGCTTCGTTCCCTTAGCCGAGGATGAAAGGGGGGGGGTAAAGGGACTGGAGAGTGATGGTGTGGAGGGAGGAGGAATTTTCCATAGTCTGTTCCTCACTTACCGATGTAAAGGGAAAGACAGTCGACGAAGGGCTGTTGTCCGGACCTTTGCTCAGGCTCCTGGGGTGGTTTCATGTGTGTATTTGTGAAAAGAATATGTCGTTGGAAAGCACAGATTGCTTGCGCTAGCTGTTGAAAAAAAGGAAGGATTGTAAAGTCTTGTGCCTTGGCCCACCTAGTCATGGAAATCGTGCAGCATGCCGAACGTGAAATAGATATCACAGGGTGACTGGTTATGACCTATGGGATGGGAGGTTGAAGCAGGGGAAAACCTGGTCGACGACATCGGACAGAGAGGCTTTTGAGGAGGACACATGCCTTACGTTCTTCAAGGACACGGGAACATCTCTAAATATAAAACAAAAGCAACGACTGGCCTATGTTAGGCTGGACAAATCTCTGCATCAGATATATGGTGAATGAAAAATGAAAAAGAGAGAGAGAGAAATGACCAAGACTGATATTCTGTTAATTAAATATTTTCTAAAGATGTTTTTGAATGACGAATTTCTTTTTTTCTTTTCGTTTCAGGAACACTGTTCCCCGGACAGAGAACGGGCATGCAGTCTACTTTTTTGTTGAGAGGGACACATGCACACTTTGTGGATTTTTTTTAATTGACGAGAGAGCTTGGACATGTAGTCTTCTTTTTTATTGAGAGAGACACATAAACACTTTGTGGAGTTTTTTTTTATTGACGAGAGGTTGCAGAAAGAAAAGATTTTGTGCTGGCTGAGACCGAAACTTGGAAAGAAAACTATTATAAGTCTGTATGAACCAGGCATCTTTGTGATAACGGTTCGTTTTGTGTGGCATTGTTGATGTCAACGTGGAAGGGAAAAGTTATCTTTAAGCCCGTGAGGACTTGTGACTGCGTTAAATCAAAAAGAAATTGTGTGATTATATTGGTAATAGTAAAACTAATTTGATGTAAATGATGTAAATGTTTAGTTATTAATTATGAGGGGAAACTCTCTTTTGTTTTGCCCGACCGGTTATTTGTTGACTGGTTGGTTGCATGAGCAAGAGTCTTGTAGCTGTGTTCCATGGAAAAAAAAAAAGAGAGTTACTTTCTCCTTGTAGTCTTTTCCTGTATGGTATCCTCAGCTGAGAGATCGCGGGAGATCATGTTTCTGATGCTGATTGCTCATAACCAAAACGACCATGACGATGATGATGGTACTGCTGATGATAAGACTGGTTACAGCGAACATGCTAGAATCTACAGTGGTTTTGATGTTGATGATGGTGGCTTTGTGCTGATGATGAAATATTGAAGATGGTAGTGAGAAGGAGGATGCTGATGGTGGTGGTGGTGGTGGTGGTGTGGTGGTGGTGGTGGTGGTGGTGGTGATGATGATGATGATGATGATGATGATGATGATGATGATGACGATGATGATGATGATGATTCTGTGTGTTCTTTATTTCTAAAGAAAGAATTTTAAAGCATTCGATGAAGAATCCTTTGCTGCTGAAAGCTTCATGAATAGGGATAATTGCATCCATTCATTTGCTAAAATCCTCCCGCTGCCATTCCTCCTCCCACCAACTCCGGTCCCCCAACATTCCCACCCTCTCCCTTTCTCTCACTCTTCCTCCCTCTTCTCCTCTCTCTCTCTCTCTCTCTCTCTCTCTCTCTCTCTCTCTCTCTCTTCCTTTATCTCTCTCTCTCTCTCTCTCTCTCTCTCTCTCTCTGTCTCTCTCTCTCTCTCTCTCTCTCTCTCTCTCTCTCTCTCTCTCTCTCTCTCTCTCTCTCTGTGTCCCTGTCCCTCTCTCTTTCTCCTCTCTCTCTCTCCTCTCTCTCTCTTTCTCTCTCTCTCTCTCTCCTCTCTCTCTCTCTCTCTCTCTCTCTCTCTCTCTCTCTCTCTCTGTCCTCCTCTCTCTCTCTCTCTCTCTCTCTCTTCTCTCTCTCTCTCTCTCTCTCTCTCTCTCTCTCTCTCTCTCCTCTCTCTCTCTCTCTCCGCTCAAACACAATGAATATATAAAAAGAATTCTAATAAAAAAAACAAAGGACACTTACTTTTGTTATAATGAGTCTATTCTTCTAGTGTACAGTTGACATTCTGCTGGTGCTATCATGTATCTATGGGGAAATAATTTTGTGGGAAGGTTAAAGTGGGAAGCGGGAAGCGTTTGTGATTTTGCTGTGATTCACTCTAGACGAACTAAAACAATCCTGTCAAAAACATGCTTCATGCGACAGGGATTGTCGACTCTGGAACTGTACAATAGCTGAGCACTGATTATCTTTATCACCAAGACTCTTCAGCTGCAGGCAGCTTTTTATTATGTCACAAAATTTGACATGAAAAAAAAAATGATTACACTGTTCCACAGATCACTGTGTATTGATTATATGTGCATTTGAAAAACAAAAAAAGATGAATACTGAACAGTGTTGCTGTCTTACTGAAAAAAGAATATTATATCCCCCCCCCCCCCCCCCCCCCTCATCCGCTTAGCCCCCACACTCTGCTTACAACCCTCCTCCCTGCCTCCTCCACTCTTTCCACACATACGTATGTGCTCCTCCCCTCCGAATAAAAGTCTTAACCACAGGGTTCTACAACGTTTAAAATGATCCTAAGAGACAAACTTAGATATGCATTTAACCACAATCACAGACATAGTATGTGCGTATAGATAATGCTCCTTGGCAAAATGCCTACACTGAATTACCATTACTCTCAAAGCTCGGAGTAACCTGTGCACTTGAAAACGTTTGAAAACAGCAGAAACTTGTTATATCTTTAGAAGAAGAAGAAGAAGAGAGGAGGAGAAGGAGGAGGAGGAGGAGAGGAGGAGGAGGGAGGAGGAGAAGAAGGAGGAGAGGAGGAGGAGAAGGAGGAGGAGGAGGAAGAAGAAGAAGAAGAAGGAGGAAGGAGAAGAGGAGGAGGAGGAGGAGGAGGAGGAGGGAGGAGGAGGAGGAGGAGAGAAGGAGAAGAAGAAGAAGAAGAAGAAATAGAAAAGAAGAAGAAACTATTATAAGACTGGCAAACAGGTGTGCACACATAAATAACTGAATAGATATAGAAACAAACAACAGTAACTGAATAAATACACAAACAACAACAGTTACTGAACAGATACAGAAACAAACAACAGTAACTAAATATAGAAACAAACAATAGTAACTGAATAGATATAGAAACAACTACAGTAACTGAATAGATATATAGAAACAAACAACAGTAACTGAATAAATATAGAAACAAACAACAGTAGCTGAATAGATATAGAAACAAACAACAGTAAGTGAATATAGAAGCAAACAACAATAACTGAATAGATATAGAAGAAACAACAGTAACTGAATAGATATAGAAAGAAAAACAGTAACTGAATAGATACAGAAACAAACAACAGTAGCTGAATAGATACAGAAACAAACATCAGTAAGTGAATATATATAGAAACGAACAACAGTAACTGAATAAATATAGAAACAAACAACAGTAACTGAATAAATACAGAAACAAACAACAGTAACTGAATAGATATAGAAAGAAAGAAACAACAGTAACTGAATAGATATAGAAAACAAACAACAGTAACTGAATAGATATAGAAACAAACAAGAGCGGCAATGACATGACCTGATAAATCTTTATTAAATGACGTCGTGACCTTTCATTAATCTGGCCCTATTAATTTGCAGAGGGGATTCTTACGCCAAACTCTTATCGACATAAAGGGAGATGTTCTAGCCACAAACTGCACAGCACACAGGGGAGATCATTAACAGAGTGCAGCTCTCCTTGTTGGAAGCTTTGCTGTTGTTGTTCATGTTCGTTTAGCCTCAGGACTCTGATTCACAGACAATAAAATCCACAGGGGCTGGAAGCGTCATAGCAAAATTTTCGGAGTAGCTGTGAATTTCCATTCTAAGTATTTTGATCTTGAATGGCAATGTCTTTTTGTCGTCTTTATGTGATTTGTTGACATTTTGTCGAAGGGGTGCTTTGTGTGGCAACAGGAGGGGGGGGGGGGGGGGGGGGGGGGGGGGGCTTTTTTATCCATGCTGTCGTTATTCTCTTTAAAGGCAGGGTTTTCTCTGGCCAAAAGAAATCCTCGTTCGCAGTATTGTTTTCAAAGCACTTAATATATAGAGGGGTGTCACACTGACCTAAGTTGTGGATTGGAGACTTAGGAGTGGAGCTGATTTTTGTTGAATTGAATTGTCTGTCTGCTTACCCATCTGTTTGTCAGTGAGCAAATGTGTGTAGCCATTCTCGACATCCATGTCAAACATTGGAAATAGTTATTCAGAAATTTATTT
>JADBJO010001294.1:152500-155000 GCA_016801955.1 Conus betulinus
TATCAATAATACTAATAATGACATTAGTATTATTATCATTATTGTTGTTGTTGTTGTTGTTATTATTATCTTTATTATTATCATTATCACCATTACCATCGTAGTTGTTTAATTATCATTATATTATTTTTTTATTATTATTATTATCATTATTATTATTATTACCATTACTGTTATCGTTGCCGCCGTTATTATTATCATTATTATAATATCATTGTTATTATTAGTAGTAGTAGTATCATCATCATCATCATCGTTAATTAGTGTTATACATCGCAGCTTTCCCTCAGCTAGAGACCAAGCTCTAAGCGCTTTACAATCCACACTCTCGTTTACATACACCTGCTTTTGGTCTCACTACCTTAATGAACATTTTGTGATTATTCTACCAAACTCGTATCACAGGAAAAGGTTAATCCCACACAGAATCTTTCACAACAAACTGTTGCTCGCCATCACTGGAGTCCGATGCCACATCAAAACACCGCATATACAGCAAAAGGTTGTTGGCCTTTCCCATCCTGTTTTTAAGGTGATGGATAGTTCCAACCCCTGTGAGTGTTTGTATGAAGGGCAACGACTTCTCATCTTTGCGTCGTTTTGTTTCAATTCTCTTGAGACAGTGCTTTGTTTTGATCAATGTTATTTTTACTTATTTAAACCAGAAGATAATGGGTTTTTTTTTAACAGAGCTGGGTAGCAAGTTGTGTTGGGATCTGTACACCTGTTGCTTTGTTTTTTTTTAGTTCGTCTCTTCGACTAAGTGGCCTTCAATGTGCCTGTTTATGTATCCGTGGAATTTTCATATGTATCTTTTAGCGAACACAGTGAACTAAATGTTCTCTTACAGTTTTTCTTTGATGTAATAGGATCAGCAAACGAGAGAGTTTCAGAAAGACCATGCGTCAACTTTGGATGATTTAGAGTATGTCTAAATGCTTTGTTCATGTGAGAGAGAGAGAGAGAGAGAGAGAGAGAGAGAGAGAGAGAGAGAGAGAGAGTATTGGCATTCTTTGTTCATGTGAGAGACAGAGAAAGAGTTTATAAATTTGTGTTTTGCACATGTGCTTTACGCGTGCATGTATGTGCGTGTATGTAAATGTGTTTATGAGTGTGTATAGAGATGTGTTTATGTATGCGTGCTTTGTGTGTATTTATGCGTTCGTCCGTGTGCGTGTAAAAAAAATGATCGCTAATCAGCAGCACACTTCACTATGAGAAATTTTGTTGCAAAGACAAGAGAGCATTCTTGCCGAGACGTAGCACGCTGTACATGCACTGCGTGCCGTCATTCTTGCCTTGTTGAACGATGTATGAACAAACCAGATCTCAAGACAATCTGTAACATACTAGCATTGTAGCTGAACAAGTATCACACACAACATCCGACATATTCAAACACAGAACACGGAAACTGACTGCAATAACGCCATTGTATCCCTCCACAAAAGGTTTCTCGGGGCCATAATGGGACGTTTCAAACGATTGTGGCAAACGCGCAAACAGAGCGCACAACATGTCAGAGAATGAATGCTGTACTGGGGCAAGGCAGCCTAGCTCTCAGACAAGCAGCCCCCGGGCCAGACCACACTTCAGGCCGACAGTCTCCTCTCACTCTCTTTTGATCAACACAATTCTGACTCGCCAATGTGTCGTTCTGAAGAGCAGGGAGTCTGAGTGTGCCGCCGGACTGGAGCCCTTTGGTGTGTGTGTGTGTGTGTGTGTGTGTGTGTGTGTGTGTGTGTGTGTGTGTGTGTGTGTGCGTGCGCGCGCGTTTATGCGCATGCACATAACCCTTTGCATGCGTTAATGATCAGTTTGTTGTTCAGTCTATGTTTTGTTTCTGTTTACCTTTCTTCACTTTTATTTCACCATGTGTGTGTTTTATGTGTGTCTTGAAAACTTCCAGTCTACTAGTACATAAATAAGCCAACCATGAGAGGCCTTATCCAAAGACGCAGGCGTTTACATGTGCTCTACTGCTTACATATATGCGAATGTGCAGCTTTGTGCACACACGCACTTGAACGTTCAGGCACTCACATACATCATGCAGGCATGCACAATGTGTGTGCAGTAAGCTATGCTGCTGACCCCTCCACAATGAGTATTCAAAAATATTAAACTGTTTAAACAAACTTGCTGTTGTCATCGGCAAAAGTGTGTGGTTCAAATGATTGGCATGAGTTGGGGGGGGGGGGGGGGGGGATTTATTGTGAAGGATTGGTGTGGTTCTCCTAGTTGGCCTTCTCAGAACACGGACACCACCATTAACAAGCTCAAGTGGATTACAAGCACTGCCCTCTGTGTGTGCACAGTGACATTGACAAAAAGGTCTCTGCTGGGGAGCCAGGGAACAATAAAGGGGAGCTACTGGCTCTGTCACCAGTGGTGATTTCCCTTGACGTCTCCCCACAAGACAAATGGCACCCTTTACTGCCGTTCCCCTCCGAGTGCAGTTTGATGGCATGTGCTTGAAAAGAAAGAGCTCACAAGTGGA
>JADBJO010001294.1:160000-165000 GCA_016801955.1 Conus betulinus
TCAGTCAGCACTACTACCCAGATACATGGCCCATTCTATAAAAGACAACGTTGCTTGTAAAGCTCTTAGAGCTTGGTAGAGTATAGGCGAACTATAGTCTCTTTCAATAATAACAATAATGATAACAGCGCATTAGGACATTCTTGCAAATAATAACACTTTTCATTGCAATCAGTAATAAGTTTTTGACACAGTTATAACTTGGTTGAGGTCCCATGTGAGTAGCTGGTATCATCTCAAGTTCCGAGCGGGTGAACTGTATGTGGCAATGTGGAGAAGAAGAGTGACATTAGGGCTGAACTAGGCGTCTTTTCCCAACGGTACTTTTTTCAAAGTTCTTAATTCAATTTGCGCCCTTTGCAGTCATGGTAGTCTCATTTTGGATCGTGAACAGTGACTTTTTCTGGTTGCAAGACCCAAGGGGGATCAATCTGTCACTGGTGTGACTAATTATTTGTCACTTTCAGCACAAGTTCTCATGAATTAGTAACGCTTTTCAAATCCAGTTTGGTATTCCCTTCTGTCCACTCCCTTTTTACTAATCATATGCGCTCTCTCCTCCCTCCCTCTCTCTCTCTCTCTCTCTCTCTCTCTCTCTCTCTCTCTCTGTTCACTATTTCTGTCTCTGTCTGTCTGCCTGTCTGTCTGTCTCACTCTCTCTCTCTCTCTACCTCTCTCTCTCTCTCTCTCTCTCTCTCTCGCTCTCTCTCTCTCAGCTCTCTCTCTCTCTCTCACACACAACACACACACATTCTCACATGCTCCTTGCTCTCCCCCCCCCCCCCCCCACCTTCATTCCCTCTGTCCCTCTGTTCCTCCCCCTCTCTCTCTCTCCCTCTCTCTCTCTCTGTCTGTCTGTCTGTCTGTCTGTCCTGTCTGTCTGTCTCTCTTGTTCATGTGATTGACTGTTGCCCCAATGACTTTTGTACTGAGCAAAATATATAATCATCTTCAATCTGAGTTTTTCTTCAATTTTCTTGACATTCGCTTCAATCTTTTCCAATTTTCTTTGACATTCGACAGGGAAAATCCGAGAGAAGACAGCTGGATGGAGAAAGACGGAAAGACGGACAGACAGACATATACCAGACCAGACCAGACACACACACACACAGAGCGCGAACTAGTTGGAGGGAAAGAAAACAGAAGTAGAGAGAGGGGGGGGGGAGTGAGAGACACACATGATAATGACAATGCTTTATTGACAATAGTTTTAAACAACCCTTACGCCAAGCAAGACAGTCAGGCAGACAGAAGATTACTGAAGTAGTTTCACTTGTTAAAGTTTTATTCTTAACTTCTGATGTTGCCAGATGTTCAGATGTGCTGCGGCAGTTTTAGGAATGTTTTTAAATTTTCTCTTCCAGTGATAAAAACTAGTCTTTGAGCATCTTCCCAGAATTTGCAGTAGAAAGAAAAAAAAAACACGGAACATAAATCGTCATTTTTCGCTCGCAAACAGTCTTAAGGAAACGTTGAGTTTTTTTTTTTAATTCTAAATCTTCAGAACATCCTCGTAAATAGTTTATATTTGTGAAAAAAAGATCATCAGCAGTCAAGAATCGTTTTCGTTATTTCACTTCCAGTGAATTTCTACTAGTGACCTTTTTCAGATTTGTCAGTATTTTGATTTTCTTCTGCCGAACCTTTAGCAAAGGAGAAAGGACCGTAGGGGTAGGGAGAGAGTTTGTCGTACTGTAGTTTTTGTTTGTGACTCACATTAGGACATGATAGGTTCAGGGAGATTAACAGTGACATTTTGGAAACTAGAAAGCCCATCTGTCTATTTATTCATCTGTGTGTGTGTGTGTGTGTGTGTGTGTGTGTGTGTGTGTGTGTGTGTGTGTGTGTGTGTGTGTGTGTGTGTGTGTGTGGTGTGTGCGTGCGTACGTGCGTGCGTGTGCGTGTGTGTGTGTGTGGGGGGGGGGGGTGTGTGTGTGTGTGTGTGTGCGTGCGTGCGTGCGTGCGTGCGTGCGTGCGTGCGTGCGTGCATGTGTGTGTACATTGAAAGAGAAAGCAGGTGGACGAAACAAAAGAGGAAGAGTTCAGTTCAAAAACTGGCAAGATCTACATTTTATTTTATTTTATTTATTCCAAAAGGTAAACCGAAGGAAACAATAAAAAGGAAAGTCAAACATATTGCCGTGCCCAACAAATCCTATTACGGTCCTTTTTTGACCGTGTTGTCCTAATGTGCTTTGAGAGTATTACACCAGATTTCTTTGGAAGGGCAAAATCTCTCTCTCCACACCATCCACGCCACTGACCATTTTTAATCGCCCTCTCTCTCTCTCTCTCTCTCTCTCTCTCTCTCTCTCTCTCTCTCTCTCTCATACACACACGCACGCGCGCACGCGCACACACACACACACACACACACACACACACACACACACACACACACACTTCACATTTTTACATTGCAGAGCAAAAAGACCATAGGGACCTCGTCGACTCTGGTCAGGTTCACTGCCCGCATCTAAGTGTTGATGGCATGAGCGAGGGAAGGGAGGGGGTTGCAGGGGGGTTAGGTGTCCAGTATCTTTCTTTATGCCTGTTTCTAACACGTAAGCATAACAAAAAAAGACCCGAAAACAATTATGATGCATCATCGTTAGCTCTCTCTCTCTCTCTCTCTCTCTCTCTCTCTCTCTCTCTCTCTCTCTCTCTCTCTCTCTCGTCTATATTTTTTTTTATTTTTTTTTAGTTGAGTCTTTCTTGTGTTTCTTTTCGCACAAGTCAACTGTGATTCAATGAAAGATGAACAGGTTCATATTGGTAGGTAAGGGTATTTCCGAACGATTGTGCATAATGTGTGAGTATGTGACCGAATATAGCCTATCAGTATTAGCATGTGTGTAATGCGTGAGTATATATGTGTGCTTGTGTGAGTGTGTGTGTGCTGAGGCGAGTGTGCGTATATGTGTACGTGTGTGTGCATGCATGCGCACATTTGTGTGTGTGTGTGCGTGTGTGTGGTGTGTGTGTGTGTGTGTGTGTGTGTGTGTGTGTGTGTGTGTGTGTGTGTGTGTGTGTGTGTGTGTGTGTGTGTGTGTGTGTGTGTGTGTGCACGCGTACGCGTGCACTCGTGTAGATATTCATTTCTTAATGTATTGTTTGTTTTCGTTCTTATTTGTAATTGATTTCCCCCTTATCCCGTTTATTGATAGATTATTATCTTCAGAATGGTGATTCGTTACAGGTATGTCTGATTATTTTTTGTTGTTTGTATACCAGCCAGCCACAAGAGCCAGATCCATACACCTAGGCGTGTACAGGCTGCTCTCATGCACACAGGAATGTAACTGCACAAGTTGTGCACAAACAACGTAGTACTTGCTTGCACATGCACACACATACAATATGCACGATCTGTGTACTAATGGAAGGGCTACAGACCTCTCTGCATCTCCAAACACACACACGAATAAGCTCATAAGAGAAACTTGCAGCTGTCAATGGCAAAAAGTGTCTGATTCGAACGATCTTTTTGAGAGAGGTGGGGGTTGGGTGCACTGTTCGATTTGGGGTTAAGGATTAGAGGAGGGTTGGGGTGGGTTGGGGTGGTTTTTTTTTTTTTTTGTAATTGGCCTTTTCAGGACAAGGACACCACCACCCACAAGGTCGAGTGGATTGCAAGCGCTGCCCTCTGCATGTACACAGTGACATTGACAAAAGGTCTCTGCTGGGGAGCCAGGGAACAATAAGGGGAGCTACTGGCATTGTCACCAGTGGTGATTTTCCTTGACATCTCCCCACAAGGCAAATGGCGCCCTTTACGGCCGTCCTCCTCCGGGTGCAATTTGATGGCGCATGCTTGAAAAGAAAGAGCTCACAAGTGGAGGGAAGTCAATACTCAATTAGCCTAATCAGCCTGAATCATCAGAGCCCAGACGTCCTCTCCCCCCCTTTTCTGCCTCCCTGTCCACCAAGCTCTCACATCAGCTCTCACATGTAGCTAAAGGAGGATCGACTTTCCAGGTTTCAGTTCCTCAACAAGGGCCGTCTGCGTTAACTTTCAGAAATCAAGAGTCCAATAGATAGAATACAAACGCTGCGGTCAATAAGCAAACTCAAAACATCCATATATTATTTTGTAGGTGAAGATTAAAAAATCTTGCAAAGTCTTCTAGTCTGTTCTTTTAAACTGTACAGTGTTCACTAAGATACGAAGTAAAGCCACATCACGGCAGCAGGAATAAAGCAAAGAAAAGCGAAGATGATGAAAATGACAACAGTAATCACAGCCAACGTCAATGATCGTTATCAAAGGATCATGAATGACTGTTGAACAAAATACAGTAAGAATAAACAGGTAAGCTGCCTGTTGTTAGCGTCAAACCAATGCTTTAGGATCAAGGAATGAGATATAAAATGCAGTTGAGGAAGTAATCATAAGGAATGGAGCTAGTGCGTCAGAGACAGAGACAGAGACGGAGACAGAGAGAATTGCCAAGTAAAACAAAAAGTGCTAGATTAGAAATAAAAGCCATGATCATGATTTCAAGGTAGTGATGTGGTCAGTCCGGAGAAGACCAATGGCCACCTTGCCTTTAATGTGAGGGCAGGGCGTGCTGCTTTACGTTACCTTGAACTCTCAGAGACCTGGTGACACCTCTCTCCACCCTTGACACTGGAAAGGCACTTCCGGTGGTTCTGTCTCTTTGGAGCGGGCTGTCTTTTGATGGCGATGGATCTGACGTTGCTGCAGCCGCTGGGATCTGCTGTCACAACGGCCAGTGGATCATTGATGATCTCTGTGGATCGTTGTCACTGCACAAGGCTGGATGTTAAAGGCTTCGAATCTGGCATTGCAACAACAAGCTACTTGACGATTGTTATGGTTTAATTCATCACAATTGTCCGGTTGTTTTAACGTCACCACAGGAGACATTACTTAGGGCTATGGATTTAACATCGCTGCAGCAGACTGGTTTTTCGATGGCTATGGATTTAACATCGCTGCAGCAGACTGGTTTTCGATGGCTATGGATTTAACA
>JADBJO010001294.1:167500-170000 GCA_016801955.1 Conus betulinus
AACAATAAAGGGGAGCTACTGGCATTGTCACCAGTGGTGATTTCCCTTGACATTTCCCCACAAGCAGATGGCACCCTTTACGGCCGTCCTTCTCCGGGTGCAGTTTGATGGCGCATGCTTGAAAAGAAAGAGCTCACAAATGGAGGGAAGTCAATACTCAATTAGCCTAATCAGCCTGAATCATCAGAGCCAGACATCCTTTCCTCTCCCCTTTTCTGCCTTCCTGTCCACCAAGCTCTCACATCAGCTCTCACATGTAGCTAAAAGGATCGACTTTCCAGGTTTCAGTTCCTCAACAAGGGCCGTCTGCGTTAACTTTCAGAAATCAAGAGTCCAATAGATAGAATACGAACGCTGCGGTAAATAAGCAAACTCAAAACATCCATATATTATTTTGTAGGTGAAGATTAAAATCTTGCAAAGTCTTCTAGTCTGTTCTTTAAACTGTACAGTGTTCACTAAGATATGAAGTAAAGCCACATCATGGCAGCAGGAATAAAGCAAAGAAAAGCGAAGATGATAAAAACGACAACAGTAATCACAGCCAACGTCAATGATCGTTATCAAAGGATCATGAATGACTGTTGAACAAAATACAGTAAGAATAAACAGGTAAACTGCCTGTTGTTAGCGTCAGACCAATGCTTTAGGATCAAGGAATGAGATATAAAATGCAGTTGAGGAAGTAATCATAAGGAATGGAGCTAGTGCGTCAGAGACAGAGACAGAGACGGAGACAGAGAGAATTGCCAAGTAAAGCAAAAAGTGCTAGATTAGAAATAAAAGCCATGATCATGATTTCAAGGTAGTGATGTGGTCAGTCCGGAGAAGACCAATGGCCACCTTGCCTTTAATGTCAGGGCAGAGCGTGCTACTTTACGTTACCTTGAACTCTCAGGGACCTGGTGACACCTCTCTCCACCCTTGACACTGGAAAGGCACTTCCGGTGGTTCTGTCCCTTTGGAGCGGCTGTCTTTTGATGGCGATGGATCTGACGTTGCTGCAGCCGGCTGGATCTGCTGTCACCACGGCCAATGGATCATTGATCTCTGTGGATCGTTGTCACTGCACAAGGCTGGATGTTAAAGGCTTCGAATCTGGCGTTGCATCAACAAGCTACTTGACGATTGTTATGGTTTAATTCATCACAATTGTCCGGTTGGTCACCACAGGAAACATTACTTGCTTTTTAAATCGTCACCACAGGAAACATTACTTAAGGGCTATGGATTTAACATCGCTGCAGCAGACTGGTTTTCGATGGCTATGGCTATGGATTTAACATCGCTGCAGCAGACTGGTTTAACATCGCTGCAGCAGACTGGTTTTCGATGGCTATGGATTTAACATGCAGAAGCTGGTTTTCGATGGCTATGGATTTAACATCGCTGCAGCAGACTGGTTTTCGACGCAGCAAGCCAAACATTTGTCACTGTGGATTTAATTTTGATGCTGCAGGTTGGATATTGATGGATGTGAATGTAACATTGCTGCTACGTTGATGGCTAGCCATTTGACGTCACCACTGGACAGCTATGAATCAGTTACAGTGTGTACATACACAAACGCGCGCGCGCGCGCGCGCATGCGCACACACACACACACTCACACACACGTACACACACGCGCGCGCGCACGCACGTACACGTGCACGCACGCACTCACGCACGTATGCACGCACATGCACACACACACACACACACACACACACACACACACACACACACGCGCGCGCGCGCGCGCGCGCGCGCACGCACGCACGCACGCGCACACACACACACACACACACACACGCGCACGCGCGCGCGCGCGCGCACATACACACACACGCACGCGCGCACATAACTTCTTTACGCCATGCTCTTTCATAGTAGGGTCATTTGGAGGAAGGAGAGGGAAGATGGGAGGTGTGTGTGTCGGGGGGAGGGTTAGGGGGAAGATGAAAACCGTCGTTAAATAAAGATGAAAAGAATAGAAACGATGACTGAAGTGTGTGTGTTTGTGTGTCTGTGGTGGGCGAATTTGTGTGTGTGTATGTGTGTGCGTCTGTGCGTGTGTGTGCGTGTGTGTGTGTGTGTGTGTGTGTGTGTGTGTGTGTGTGTGTGTGTGTGTGTGTGTGTGTGTTTGCGCGCACGCATGCGGCCATCTGTGTGTGTGTGCTGTTTGTGTATGTGCTCGAATTTGTTTGTAAATGTGTTTGGCTAAGTGTGCTCATCTGTGAGTGCATACAGGTGCACATGTGTGCATGCATGCATGTGTGTGTGTATGTGTGTGTGTGTGTGTGTGTGTGTGTGTGTGTGTGTGTGTGTGTGTGTGTGTGTGTGTTTCTAAGTATGTGTACGTTCGAGCATGCATGCATGTATGCAAAACGTACATCTGTGTATGTGCCTGCGTGAGTGCACATGTGTGGGTGTGTATCTGCGTACATCTGCGTCAGTGACAGGACTGTCAAGGTGAATTCCACCAGAAGCAGCCTGCCTATTGAGTACAGGTCCATTT
>JADBJO010001294.1:172500-175000 GCA_016801955.1 Conus betulinus
TTCCTCCTATGTGGAAAAGTTGAAGGAATGAGTAACTTTTATTCGATTGAAATGTACGAGGAACAATTAATTAGTGTCAGCAGGCAGCTGTTCATCTAGCTCTACCCAGGTAGGCAGCCTGTTGTATAAATGAGAGTGTTGATTGACTGTAAAACGCTTCGAGCATTGTCTCTAAGGATAGGTGCAGTATAGTCACTGTCTATAATAACATTGATAATAATAGCTTAGTCTGGAATTCCTATGACCTGCTCTAATCCGACAATCAAAAGCTGAAAACGCTTTTTGAAATATGTATAAAAGGACGAAGTCCAAATTTGTCAGACAGGTTTCTTCTCAGTTCAAAGTTTTGAAAATTGTATGTGAAAATATGTATGTGAAAATATGGAGAAGAAGAGTAATAGCATGGCTTAACCACGCATCTTTTCCCAACAGTACTTTTTTCAACGTTCTTTATTTGATTTGTGCCCTTTGCAGTCATGGTAGTCTCATTTTGGATCGTGAACAGTGACTTTTTCTGGTTGCAGACCCAAGGGGGATCAATCTGTCACCGGTGTCCTGCCTACCAAATTATTCATTGTCAAAAAGTGGTCTTCGTTGTCGTTAGAGCTTGCTTTTCCCGTCTCGTCCTCCCTCCCCTCTCTCCCTCCCTCCTTCCTCTGTGTGAGTTCTCGGTCTCACCTCTCTTCCCCGTAACTCCTCCCACTCATCTCTTCTCTCTCCTGGTCCCTACTCTCATCTCTCCTCATCAATGCCTCTCCTGTCTCCTTTCCTCCTTCTGTTTCTCGTCGATCCTCTCTCTCTCGTCTCCTTCTCTCTCTCCCTCTCTCTCTCATCCCTCTCTCTCTCCCCCTCCTCCCTCTCTCTCTCTCTCTCTCCCTCTGTCGCTTCTCCCAACTTCAGAATAAAATACTTCTGAAATTTTCGTTGTCGTTATCTCTCCCTCTCTGTCTACCTGTCCTTCCTCCCTTCTGTCTGTCTTCTCCTTCCCAAAATCCCTTTCTATTCATTTTTTGTGGTCTTAAATCTAATCAATATCTTCAGCATTCAGAGAGCAAAGAGAGAGAGAGGGGGGGGGGAGAGAGAGAGAGAGGAGCGGCGCAGCAGAGAGGCCGACAGCTGGAGAGAAAGAGAAAGTCTGTGACAGGAGTGGGGAGGGCAAGAAGGAAGATAGGACGGGACGAAGAGGTTGACAATGCTACGTATTGGCTTCTTTCATACTTTGCTAAGTAAAGACGTTGCTGTTCCTTTGCTTTCTCCATCAGCGTCTTTCATCCTGTTATTCAAATAAATCAGAAGGTAGCGCAAAGGTTCACGAAGAAGTATGTTCCGGTGACGTAGTCATTTATAAAGCAACAGGTTAATGAAAGAAATGGGATAGGCAGTTAAGGATTTCTCTTCTTTCTGTGAGGACAGCCTTAATCATACCCACGGTGGAGATAGATAGATAGATAGATAGATAGAGATAGATAGATAGATAGATAGATAGATAGATAGAGATAGATAGATAGATAGATAGATAGATGACGTCATAATACAATACAGAACTATACATTCAACAGAATGATGTACAATACCACACAATACAATACAAAACAATACTCTCATGTGAACGAGACTGCCTTAACAGACTAAAATACAATTGATTGACGAATCTTTGGCCGCAATAATCTTTTAAATCCACACTCTAGGGCCTGCGTTCGCGGTGGCGGGAAAGGAGAGGAAGGCTAGAGTGGGGGACGCAACATGATGGGATAGCGTACAGTGCAATATCACATTAATCAATACAACCCTGTACAATTCTGTGCAATACAAACCTGACTGCTTCCATAGATGATATTAGTTATGAGCCTTGAGATTTGACTACAAAGTATCTTTCAGACTTCACATTCTAGGGCATGTGGCTGGGGGGGGTGGGGGGGGGGGGGGGGGTTTTAGAAGCAGTACCATTCTATCCCGGGAGAGAGGGGCTGGGGGATGAGAGAGGAAATCTACATAAAGGAGCACTGTGGGAGGCAAGGCATCAAAACTTTTTGATGTCTTTCATCTGCTGATACTTCAGTTTGGTCCATTGCTTCTTCTTCTTTCCCCAGATTGGTCCAAGACTTTCTCTCTCTCTCTCTCTCTCTCTCTCTCTCTCTCTCTCTCTCTCTCTCTCTCTCTCTCTCTCTCTCTCTCTCTCTCTCTCTCTCTGTTGTCTCTGTTATCTTTTTCACTCGTTAAGGAGTCGAATATTAGAAGCAAACGCAAAGTGAAGGGTGGGGTGGGGGGGGGGATTTTTACACTGATGTCGACTGCAAGACAGAGTGGATGGAGACAGGCAGAGGTCCAGGCAGAGTTCAGTCGCCTCCCCCGAAATAGCCAGTCCAGAACTCTGTTATAAGAGTGGGTGAGGACCGAACTGATTAAAGGTGGGAAGGCATCTAAGGATTTAAAGGGTTAAAGGATATCTTAATAAGTCGGACATACTGGAGAGGGTTACAGGCAAGGCATAGTGAGGGAG
>JADBJO010001294.1:180000-182500 GCA_016801955.1 Conus betulinus
CTCCCATGGCTCTCTCTCTCTCTCTCTCTCTCTCTCTCTCTCTCTCTCTCTCTCTCTCTCTCTCAGAGCCCTAATATGGCCCTTTGCTGTCGGCTGGGCTATAAGCAACATTACCTCTCTCTCCCATGCTCCCTCTCTCTCTCTCGCTCGCTCTCCCTTTCTCTGCCCCTCCCCCCCCCCTCCCCATCTCTGTGTCTGTCTGTCTATCTGTCTGTCTGTCTCTCTGCTCTCTCTCTCTCTCTCTCTCTCTGTCACTCTCTCTCACCAATCCAGCTGTCTCTCTCTCCTCTCCCCTTCCCGCCCCCCCCCCCACCCCGCCCCCCCCCCCCTCCCCCCCCCCCCCCCACCCCTCTCTCTCTATCTCTCTTTCTCTCTCCCTGTCTTGTCTCCCTCTCTCTCTCTCTCTCTCTCTCTCTTCTTCTCCTTATTCCTTCTCATCGTCTTCTCCTCCTCCTCCCTCCTCCTCTCCCTCCTCCTCCTCCTCTCCCTCCTCCTTTTTCTTCTTCATCTTCTAAATTACCAGCCATGTGTGTACGGTGTGTGTGTCAGTGTCAGTATCTCTATATACTCGCAAGGATTCGTAGGACATGTTGCGGGCTTTTTTTTTTTATATCGGCAATGTTTTTGCTTATGGTGTGTGTGTGTGTGTGTGGTGTGTGTGTGTGTGTGTGTGGTGTGTATGTGTATGTGTGTGTATGTATATATGTGTGTGTGTGTGTGTGTGTGTGTGTGTGTGTGCTTTGCGTGGGTTTGGTGGTTCTTTTTTCTTGCCCGGCATTGCTCTGGAAACCAGCGGAGCGTTAAATCTGTTCAAACTCTTACGTTGCTTAGCCTCCTTTTCCCCGGAAGAGTGTAGTTCTATTACTTCCCCCCAAATGGCCAATCAGAGGCAGTGTCAGGGAGAGTAGGCGGAAGACCGAATTGATTTATGGGAAGGAAAACAAGGGAGGGGGGCGGAAATTCAGGATTTACGGGCATGAAGAATGCATTGATAAACCAAATAATAGAAATCAAATACAAGTACATCGATAAACGAAACTGGCGTTATATAGCAAGCGTGGAATGTTCCCCAGTATCGACTGTCTGACAAGGAAGATGACGACAGACAGGCAAGACTGAGAGAAGACTGAGCGAACTGCGACACGGAAGGGTAAACAGAAGGATCCATTATCAGATGGGGAGACAACTTGGAAGCGTGCTGCCCAGATGCACAAACCATGCAGCACAGCTTTGCAAGTACGGTATACATTATTCGACATTATTACCACTCAAATACTGCCTCTCCTCTGAAGACGGAATGCGGATGACGACGTGGCGGAAAAAAAAAAAAAAAAGAGCTGTGCACGTGATCCTCTTACCCTGTTTTTGAACACAACACATCGTTAAAACACAAAGATTGTGCTGTGCAGCATTCTCTCTCTCTCTCGCTCTCTCTCTCTCTCTCTCTCTCTCTCTCGCTCGAAAAGCTGTGTTTGTAAATCATGTAAATCATGATTATGCAATAAGTGGTTTATTGTGATGAGAATATTGTTTGATGAATCGTCTTTTTCTTTTCTTTGTTTTCTAGTTATTACTATAGTTTAACTGTTTCCGTGTGTACAATTCTTTTCGACTCGTATTTTCTATTGTTGGCACAGCTTGGCAACACTAAATAGAAACTGCGCATGCTATCCCTTGGCATAAGGGTTGTGAACTTGTGGATATATCAGTGTCCTGATGGTTGTTGTGTTTTTTGTTTGTGTTGTTTATTTAGCTTTCTATTATCCATAAATTGCAGCATTACCCGGGAAATCAGTGGAGCGCGTTGAAGCTGTCCCACACTAACGTCGCTTATTATCCTTTCCCCGGAAGAGTTCTGGTCCCATTTACCTCTCCCTGAATGGCCAATCGGGGATCGTGTTCTGAGAGTGGGTGGAGGGCCGAATTGATTTATGGGAAAGAAAGCAAAGCAGGAAGGAAGGAATTTAGAATTTATGAGGGTTAAGTATACATTAATACACCAGATAAATAAATGCGAAAAGATGAATGACAAATGCATCCATAAACCAAATCAGCGTTGTGAGGGGGTTAATTTTTTTTTCTGATATCGACCTTCAAAGCAAAATAGATGGAGAGACGGAGAGAGAAGGGCTGGACAGAAGAATGAACGTACCGAGAAACGGAGTGGCACAAAGAAGATGCTTTAGCAGATGGAGGGACAACCAGAAGGCGTGTTGTACATGAAGATCCACACGGCTTAACATTATCACCACTCGGTAAATCATCTACTGTTTCGACGGACTGCGGCTTCCTCGTATGTGGTAGATGTGATAAATAACGACCTGACGTGTCACGTGCTCATTACGTTTGTGAGGGTGCCTATACTCTCATATCATTTTCTTTATACTAGGACATCTCTAGCTCTCTCTCTCTCTCTCTCTCTCTCTCTCTCTCTCTCTCTCTCTCTCTCTCTCTCTCGTCTCTGTCTCTCTATGTATCTCTTTGTCTCTCTCTCTTTCTC
>JADBJO010001294.1:185000-192500 GCA_016801955.1 Conus betulinus
ATATTGACCATCAAGCAGAATAGATGGAGACGGAGAGAGAGAGGCTGGACAGAAGAATGAACGTACTGAGAAATGGAGTGGCACAAAGAAGATACTAGAGCAGCTAGAGGGACCACTAGAAGTATATTATTGTACATAATTATACACATGGCTGGCCATTGTCATCACTCAATAGGGCATCCACTGTTTGGGCGGACTGCAACTGCCTTTATGGTGGATGTGATCAAGAACCACCGTCACACCATTGGTTCTTCCTGTTTCTCAGGGTGTCTATACTCTCGTCACGTTTTTTGTGTTGTTCTTGTTGTTGTTTTTTGTCGTTGTTGTTGTTTTCTTTATTGTTGTTTGGTTGTTGTTTTTTTTAATACAAAATCGCTCTCTCCCATTCTTTCTCTAATCCTCAGCGCTCTCTGTCTCTCTCTCTCTCTCTCTCTCTCTCTCTCTCTCTGTTTATCCATCTCTCTCTCTCTCTCTCTCTCTCTCTCTCTCTCTCTCCCCTCCAACTTCTCTCTCCCTCCAACTTTTCTCTGTCTCCCACTCTGCCTCAGTTTCTCTCGATGTCTGTCTCTTTGTATCTCTGTCTGCCTGTCTGTCACTCTCTCTGTCTCTCTCTCTCTCTCTCCCTGTCTCTCTCTCTCTCTCACTTTTTTTCTTTTTTTCTTCTCTTTTCTTACATTGATGAATAGATAGATAGACAGACTCACCAACCGACAGATAGGTGTGTGTGTGTGTGTGTGTGTGTGTGTGTGTGTGTGTGTGTGTGTGTGTGTGTGTGTGAGTGAGTGACTATGGGCGCAGCATTAAAGAATTGTTCTCAAGGTTTCTGCTATACATGGCGTATTAGGCAAGCCAAACCTGGCGGAGCCCGTTCTACTCTGGACTGGATTTCCTTGTTGCAATTTGCTCCGACATGGAACAGATGGTAGTAGTTTACATGGTTACCAGCAGCATAGAAAAACCTCTGACCTGACTACGCGCGTGACCACGCCTGCCAAGGGAGTACCGAGAAAAGGGTGCTTTATCTGTTTTTCTTGTTGTTGTTTTTTTCATGTGTAGAACCATGCATGATGATTTATATGATTATATATAGTCTTCAATGATCAGTCCAAATGAATTGCTGGTCACCACTCCTCGCAAATATACTTCTGTGGTAAAAACTTTGAGTAAAATATAAAAAGAGAAAACAGAAGTAAACAGTTTCATTTTAAATTTGTATAACCTCCAATAAAATTTTCGCTTAAAAGCTTCTTCAGTAATGGCAACTGTTTAGAGAAGCACACTATACATATAAGGTACATTAAACAAGAAAACAGTTAAAGAAACCTTTTTCTGTACAAATCAGACAAACCCTTTTTTCTCGTGCATTCATGTATCCACGTTCACACTCACTCTCTTGCCCACATGTATCAGGATTTCCGTTCGTCTTCATCTTCCACCTCACGTATACACCGGCGTATGCCTTCTCTCACTCCCACTCACCGCCCTCCCCCCCCACTCTGTCTCCCTCCTCCAACCCTATCATCTCCACCAACGCATCAACCTGCTCACCACCATCACTTTCTCTCTCCCCATATATCCAACAAAAACATACTCATGTTAACTTTAAAAAAAAATGTGTGCACCAGAATCTCCCTCCACTCTCGCAACCCACCAATGTAATCTCCAATGTCCTTAGAGGCACAACACAACAGAAATCGAAATATATCTTCCAAACCACAGGTAAACAATAATAAATAAACCTAATAAGTATGGACAGAATGCCATCGTGGGGGATATTGGAAAAAAAAAAAGCAGAAGGGTGGGTGGTGGGGGGGTGGGGGCGTGGTTAAGGGCGCAGGTAAGCGAGGGGAAGGAGAAGCCGGGGGGGGGGAGAAGCCTGGGGGGGGGGGGGGGCCAGGGGAGAGGGGGGGGGAGGTGGAAACAAAGGGAAGGGGGGGGGGGGGGTTTACAGTGAACAAAATTGGTCTTCTGTACTTTTTTTGTTTGTAATTTTCCTAATATCTATTGATTATCTTTTCTGGATCTTACTGTGCAACTTCCTGTCTTGTATTGAGCCTTTTGAAAATCGTGCCTATATTACATATCAAGAATGTTTCCTTTTGTGGGAAAAGAGGGGGGGGGGGGGGGGGGTGGAGAAGAAGAGGGAGAAGGCAGGGGGAGGGACTGTTGTGACAGGAGGAACAGAATGCCTACGTGGGGGGAAGGGGGGGGAAAAAAAAGCAGAAGGGGGGGGGGGGGGGGGGGGGGGGGGGGGGGAAGAGGGAAGAGAGAGGGGGGGTAGGGGCGCAGGGTAAGCGGGGGGGGGGGGGGAGGGGGGGAAGGAGAAATCGGGGGGGAGGGGGGGGAGGGGGGAGGAGGGGAGGGGTTGGAAACAAAGGGAAGGGGGGGTGTCTTAAAGGGAATAAAATCGGTCTTCTGTACTTACTTTTTTGCTTGTGTTTTTCCTAAATATTTATTCAATATCTTTCTGGATTGTTGCTGTGCATACATCCTGTCTTGTATTGAGTCCTTTGAAAGTCGTACCTATATTACATATCCAGAATGTTTCCTTCTGTAACATTTTTTTTCTCTTCTCTGACATTATCGATTGCTATTATCTGCAAAAAATCTAGTTCATCTACATCAGGATGGGGGACTGTGCATACATGTTTTGTCAAAATGGGTAAGAATGCAACTTCTTAGATGATCCTCTAAAAGAGGGAGAGAGAAAGTGAGGGTGGTGAGCAGGTTGATGCGTTTGGTGGAGATGATAGGGTTGGAGGGAGGGAGAGAGAGTGGGGAGGGCGGTGAGTGGGAGTGAGAGAAGGCATACGCCGGTGTTTACGTGAGGTGGAAGATGAAGATGAACGGAAATCCTGATACATGTGGGCAAAGAGAGTGAATGTGTATGTGGATACATGAATGCACGAAAAAAAAAGGTTTGTCTGATTTGTACAGAAAAAAAGGTTTCTTGAACTGTTTTCTTGTTTATATACTTATGGATAGTGTGCTTCTCTAAACAGTTGCCATTACTGAAGAAGCTTTTAAGCGAAAATTTTTGGAGATTATACAATTTAAAATGAAACTGTTTACTTCTGTGTTTTTTTTTTTTTATTTTACCCAAAGTATCTATCTATCTATCTATTTACCTATATATATATATATATATATATATATATATATATCATAGTGTGTGTGTGTGTGTGTGTGTGTGTGTGTGTGTGTGTGTGTGTGTGTGTGTGTTGAGAGAGAGAGGAGAGAGGAAGCAGACAAACGGACAGACAGATGGATGAATAGATGGATGGATAAGTGGATGGATAGATACATACATGAATGCATATTAACGTACATACACACATACATACATACATACACATACATACATACATGCATGCATACATATCAATTACTTTAAATGCATCAACTTGTCAAATCAACAACAATGCACAGTAGTCCAGATTGCAGGCGCATCGATAAATGTTATCTTTCACATACTCTCTCTCTCTCTCTCTCTAACCACTCTTTTATGAACTATGCCTAGTGAACCTATTACAAGAACAACCACTTTCGTGCTAAATCCGGCATCACTAAGAGCATAGCAAAGAGGCATGTACTTTTGAAATTTGCCCTCATAGCATGTTGTATGAATGTGTCAAATGGGTTTGAAACCTCGATGACGAATGCCACCGAGTTTCGATGGTCGATGAAGCATAGATCAGGTTTCAGCCTTGGTAGATCTTCAACACCGTTTATAGAGACAGGCCTATTGAAAAAAAACATCCACAAAATCCGTCGCAATGCATTTCTGTAGCTCCTTTCTGATGATCTCAACGCATCTGTCGTGTCTTTGTGTGTAGAGGCCCCTCAGTTGACGACATCCATTCAAGGCATGGGAATTTGTGTCAGAACGAAACCCGCACAAAGCACACTCTCTCCGGTAAGTATCAGGATAGTAGATGTTGTTCACTGCATTGGTCTCCAGCAGCTGTAGACGTCCCTGCTGATGAACCTGGTTATTTGGTCATTGACGTTGGTGTTGGTGAGGTGTCCTATGGAGTGGGTCATTGCCGCATCCGGAATTGCAACCCGGATGATTCTCCCTTGTTGTTGCAGCTGCTGAAAATGGTGCGTATCTTTGTCCATTTGCATTCTTTTGATTGATTGCGCTGTACAATTGTTTAGAATTACTGTAGCGCATTTGAACTACTCCATCCTCAGAAGCTGGGAGTACTACTCCGAAACTGTCGCTGTTTTCATCGAATTCCAGCCTTAGATCCAGTCGCACACACAGCTCATGGAGCTCAACGAAGGAAGAACGTGACCAGTTGACCTTACTGCCTTTCCTTAACTTCCCTTCGGAGTCTGTGGCATATCCTCCAAAATTGCTGTCGTCTGGATCTGCGTGAGGCACTTTTCTCTTTTCCATGTGGAGATGGAAACTGTTGCGCGCTACCATTCTGACATGTTGGTCATCACTGTTCAGAACAGAGATCAGGAATGAGATGCGTTTGGCGTAGTACATGGTACTTGGTTTCAACAGACCAAGGCCGCCTTGTTTTCGGGGAAGGAACATGTGCGCTCGATTGGTAGAAGAGTTTAGCTTGAGATGAATGCGAACAAAATCAACTATCTTATCTTCCAGAGTCTTCAGAAGTTTTTCTGTGAATTTTGAATTGCTGTAATAAAAGCTCAATTTTGAAGAAGCCATGACGTTTACAGCATCAATTTCTTGCACAATGGTAAAGGTGAAAGCGAATTTTTTTCTAGCGTTCTTTCGAATTCCTCGCTCGCCTGTGCTAGTTGCTCTTTCTCAGAAGTTCCAGTCAGATTTGTTTTGAAATCCAAGATACTGGTATGGCTCATCTTTTCCATACATCGGTGTATCTTCCCCTTGCAGCGTCACGTGGACGTTCTCAGTCACATCTGTAGAGGCCCAGTTGTTTCCTGTGCGTTGTCCATGAACGGTGGCACACTTTCTGTGTTTCACTTCCATCCCGGTGTAATGCAGGAAGGTTTCCGTCTTATTTATCATTTCTTGTAAGCTCTCCTCACAGCGAGCACTGGCACATACATCATCCATGTATGCCTGACATGGAGAAGGCATTGAAGCTGGTGTGAACGGCTGCTCCATCCACCGAATCCACGGGTCCAACGCCTGAATGAAGACAACAGCTGACCACGGGCAGCCTTGCACGATGCCACGATGCCTGGTAATCCTGGGCGTGGACGTGTCTCCCGTCTGCACCTGGAATGTAGAGTTGGTGTAGATATCCGCCGTCACGTCGATGATGTGCTGGGGGTAGCCGGCGCTCTGCATCGCATCCAACATCACTCTGTGATCAATGCTCCCATAGGCGTCCTTGATGTCAACGAAAGTAGTGTAGAACTGACTTGATACATGCTTGAAGTTCTCAATTGCGGCTTTCAAGCAGAATACGTGTTCCTGAAGGCCGTTTCTTGGGATAGACCCCTTCTGTTTTGATGACAGCCTTCCGGTCGAAACAATCCATGGTAAAAGCCTACTTTGCACTAACTTCATGTAGATCTTGTACAAAGACGTCAACAAGGAAATAGGTCTCCAATCACCAGGCTGCATCAGATTCCCTTCTTTTTGGGGAAGTAAAGTGATCGTGGCATGTTCCAATCAGTGGGAATTTTTGTTTCTCCAGCAAATGTTGAATATTGCCGTCAAAGGTAATGACAGACGTTGCAGATGTTTTTTCAGAAAAGAATATTCAACTCCATCATATCCAGGCGCTGTGTTATTCTTCAGCGATTTTCACCACAGATATCACTTCGTCCTCGGTGAACGGGTCCAACTGCAGCTCTTCTTCAGGAGGAAGAGGGGCGATGTTGACAGGCCAGGCCAGGGCGGAGGGGGGAGGGGATATTCCAATACCTTTTCACTCTTCTGCTGGAAAAACGCCGTCAACACACGTCCACTTCATGGGACAAGTGGGTCGTGCTTCTGATCTGCTGTCGTTCTTGATGATCTCAATGGCACGTTTCTGATTCTCTAACCAAAGCTGCGTTAGCTCATGCTTTTCCACGCTCCGCGCTCTGTGTTGATCCTGTCTTCCACGCATATGTCTAAAGTGTTTCCTAAGACTTGGGAAGATGGTGTGATCAATGTAGTGAAGAGCTTTTTCGATTTTCTGCCGCAACTCATCTTTCTCCGATCCATACTGAATTTGTTCGGCGATTTGAATGGGAAACTTGTTAACAGCTCTCCAGATAAATCTCAGAACGCGAAGTTCTAAATCTGGAGCTTGTGACGCCTCTTCGTTTGGCGTCATAGTAGGGTTGACGTCACGCTGCGCTTCCAGAAAGCGGAGGACGTTCTGAACTTTGCCTAGGAGACGAAGCCACGGTCGAAAATCCCCGTGAGCAAACTTGACGGCATCTGCATGCTTCGTTCGGATAGACTCACGAAACAGCCGCTCGGTTCGTTCGAAGTCTGCCCACTGGGCGTCGTCGTGGACTCCTTCAAGGGTGCCCAGGTCTCCGGGTGGGCAAAGTCCAGTGGCACTGTGTGTTGACCCGTTGGCAGGGGCTGCTCATGGTCGTTGACTGGGTCCACCACACGCCGAATCACTCCACTCCGGAGCGCAGCTCTGACGGAAGCTTTCGCTTCAGCAATTAATGGCCAGGCGCCTTGCATTGCTGGACTGACTGTGTTATCGAGGACAGTAACCACGGATGGACGGCAGACAGCAAATTCAAGCAGAGCGACGTGTACATTACATTCATACATACATACATACATATCCGAACACTCACAGAGAGAGAGAGAGAGAGAGGGGGGGGGGGGGTTGAGAGAGAAGTTATGATTATGCACAAATGAAGAACACATTGATCAGTAATGAACCATATCACATCGAACAGGCCATTTGATCAGTACCCAATAATAAGGAATCCAGCTGTGCCTCTGTTTGTTTGTAATCAAAAACCGTCGCTATTGTGGGTATGGGTTTTGTTTTGTCTTTCAAGACTCCCTTCCCCAGAAGGGCTGAACCGCAGACCAAGGGAAATTCGCCCGTCAACGGATGAATCCTGTTGCGATGAAGGGCAGGAAGGTCACTGTGGCTTAATTCCAGAAATGCCGCCACCCTAACCCCCAGAAACATCATCGCACTGTGTTGAACTCCGCCATACAATAAAGGAACGTCACGGGGAAAACCGGAATTTGAAGAGGAAAGTGGGTGGGTGGCAGAAAGGAGGGTTTGTCAGGGAGATTGTATGGGAGTGGGGTGGGGTAAACATAAATGAATTCATTTTTTAAGACAAAAAAAAAAAAAAAAAACGGAGGCGAAGGATGGAAGATATGCTAGCGCCATGATAGTTCCCATGCTGACAACAGAGGCCTTGTTTGTTTGTTCATTCCGACACAAGTCGTTCTCTGCTGCCTGTGATAAGATGTGTCGCCAACGCTGGGGTGCTTTTTTTGGGTTTCTTCCTCCCTCCTTTTCTCTACCTCCCTTTTCTCCCTCCTCCCTCCCTCCCTCTCTCTCTCTCTCTCTC
>JADBJO010001294.1:195000-200000 GCA_016801955.1 Conus betulinus
TAACCAACAAACAATTACAGGACAAAAGACAATCCAGACAAACAGATTACAGGACAAAAGGCAATCCAGCAATCCAGACTAACAGATTACAGGACAAAAGGCAATCCAGACAAACAGATTACAGGACAAAAAGACTAACCAGACAAACAGATTACAGGACAAAAGACAATCCAGACAAACAGATTACAGGACAAAAAGGCAATCCAGACTAACAGATTACAGGACAAAAGGCAATCCAGACAAACAGATTACAGGACAAAGGGCAATCCAGACAAACATCCAGACAAACATTACTGGACAAATCAGAATCCAGACAAACAGATTACTCGACAAAAGACAATCCAGACAAACAGATTACAGGACAAGACATTCCAGACAAACAGATTACTCGACAAAAGACAATCCAGACAAACAGATTACTCGACAAAAGACAATCCAGACAAACAGATTACAGGACAAAAGGCAATCCAGACAGATACTCGACAAAAGACAATCCAGACAAACATTACAGGACAAAAGACAATCCAGACAAACAGATTACTCGACAAAAGACAATCCAGACAAAACATTACAGGACAAAAGACAATCCAGACAAACAGATTACAGGACAAAAGACAATCCAGACAAACAGATTACAGACAAAAGACAATCCAGACAAACATTTACAGGACAAAAGACAATCCAGAAAAACAGATTACAGGACAAAAGACAATCCAGACAAACATTATAGGACAAAAGACAATCCAGGCATTCAGATTACTGGACAAAAAAAACAGTCCAGAAAAACAGATTATAGGACAAAACACCTTCGTGTTTTGTTCTGCAGTCTGTCTGTCTGGTTTGTCATGCGCGGGAACCAATAACTCTCTTTTCAAATTGTACAAAGAAAGACAACATGTAAGTAGTTAAGTATTGTTCCAATTCCAAAAGGGAAGACAATGCCCACATTCTTGTTTGATCAGGAGCACGCGCTCACGCGTACACTTACATAAGCGCGCGCGCGCACGTGCACGCACGCACGCACGTACACTCACAGAGGAGAGAGAGACGGAGAGGACGGACGGACGGACGGATGGACAAACAGAAATTGTAGTGACTGCATGGAATAGCATTTGATTAACTACATTAAGGAGTAAGTGATGATGTTAGCAAATATCGTCTTCAGATGTGTATTATTATTTTCTTTAAAAAAACGGCTTCTTAAAAAAAAAAACAAACTAAAAACAAGGGTTGTGTGCATGTAAAATGAATCTTGAGATTGCATTCCACACACACACACACACACACACACACACACACACACACACACACACACACACACACACACACACCAGAGAAAAACAAACTAGGCTTAAACAAACTAGGCTTGAAAAGATCAATGCTTTGAAGACGTATCTTAACCAAGAAAACATTGCGAATTAATTTCAGTTCAGCTATATTTTTCAGATACAAAGACCACGATCGGACATTATTTTTCAGATAAGTATTGATTTTGTTATAAACGATCTTACATTTTAAAGCCAAAATATGTCAGCAAACTGGTCAATCTTTCTGGACAAATATTTACATCTGTCAAATTGATTTGACCATGATAGATTATTATCAACAGTAATACATCGAATCCTATTATTATCAACTTCCTTGACAATATCTCCTTAATATGTTCGAGTTTCTCCATTTACACAGATGGATTACCCCATAAGATTGTTTCGACGTTACTGTCTGGTAGCGATCAGTATGTATCTTTGGATTTTGGGGGGATGTAGATGTGTGTGTGGTGGGTGAAGACCGTTCTCTGAACTTACTGATACTTTCCTGCGAACAGATAAAATGCTGTCTGTCTGTCATGGCAAATGTGTATAGTATCGTCTGCAGATATCACACCTAAAACTGCCAGAAGCAGGGGAGGGTCGTCAGTATCTAATGAGAATGGGACTGAACCAAGAAAAAAACCTTAAAGGACACACTCATTGACATGAAACAGAGGATTCAAATCTACTTAACGGGAAACATTGCTTCCTGTCCACGGAAATGAATCAGGAGTTCATTGTCGGTCGCTCAAACCATTTTTTTGTTTTTTTTTGTTTTTTGTTGGTTTTTGTTGTTCTTGTCCAAAAGCTACGATGAACATCATACGCATTCATAATGTCATATACTACGGCACCTGTGATTTCATCAGTGTTTGACTTAAAAAGCCACTGGTCGATTAGATTACTTAATGCTGTGTGGCAAGAACGATTGGCCTGAGATCCAGACTGATTTCAGTGAAATAAACTGAAAGAATTGGTGTGACAAAAGATTGTTGGTTTATGCGCGTTTCAGAAGGCGTAAAGAGGAATGGACAAACAAAATAGAGGTCTGTAGTTTGAGGGATCTCTGTGATCACTGTTATCACTGTTGGGTTCAAAAGGATTACTTTAGCACCTTTCCAAGCTTTGGAAATAGGAGAGTGAGCAAACCACATGTTTTAGCAGTCACTTGGGATGTCAATTTTTACATTTTCCCATCACTGCCATCACGGCCTCTCGTGTTGGAGGGAAGGAAGGAGAGGAGAGACAGACAGACAGACGGACACAGACGGACAGACAGACAGACGGACACACACACACACACACACACACACACACACACACACACACACACACACACACACACACACACACACACACACACACACACACGCGCGCACGTACACACACATGCGCACGCGCGCACGTACACACACACACACACCACACACACACACACACACACACACACACACACACACACACACACACACACACACACACACACACACACACACACACACACACACACACACACACACACACACACACACACACACACACACACACACACACACACAGAGAGAAAGAGAGAGAGGCAGACTGACTGACCGACTGATTGAGAGACAGTGCTCCTATAGTGTCATAACCGACGACCTTAAGAGCCATCATCAGTCACGTGTCAACTCTGTGTTCCATCTGACTGACCAGCAGAGAGGAAATGATCCTACAGCACCCGACAAACATCGTTAGGCCGTGCAGTCAATGGAGCGGAAGGCACAGGCAGCTAGGAGGGATTGATTCGGATAAAAAAAAGTGGATAAAAAAAAGGTTGGATGGCTTGCTGCCAGCATCCTCCCCTCGTTGGAATCAGCTTAGTGCCGTCCTGGAAAAATAACCATGTTGTCTTGTTCTTTGTATGCGCAAGCGTACAAAACATACCCACAAATTATTTTCTAGAACGCACGCATGTACTCACACAGAAAGAAATGATGTCCTCATGCGTATCAAAAGCATACAATGAGACATGCACTAAAACGTAAAGAGCACCAGACCAGACACGATAGACAAACGTGCTCATATGGAACACACACACACACACACACACACACACACACACACACACACACACACACACACACACACACACACACACACACACACACACCACGCGCGCTTGCTTGCTTGCTTGCTTTTCTTTTGTCCTTTAAGTATGTTAACTTTTGGGGCGAGAGACTGACTAAAATATGGGGGATGACCAAAGAGGTTTTCTGTATACCTGACGGTGCTTCTGTTCACACAGTTATATAATTCAGGAACCTCTCTCAACATTAAACTATGGCACCTTATTTGATGGCGTAGATGTTCCTTTTCTTTTCTGCTGTTCCTCCTAGACTTTGCACTGACCACAGACATCAATATTTACTATCTCAATTACTCTTCCCTTAATTCTGTAGAGGAAGACACTCAGGATACTGTCAGTATCATCAAAGAGACGCCGAGCAAGTATGGAGTCAAAATAGAAAGAAGAGAAACGCATACCAGAAGGGAAGCCGGTTTCCCTTGGCGTTTTGAATCGCTGCCCAGACTGCATGTGAAAACAGCGTAGAGAGAAGAGTGTGTGTGCATTCGTTGCGTGCCTGGTCAACATTTGGCTTAGTTGAGTACACCAGTGCAGAGGCAACGGGAATGGGTCAAACGAAGCGAGCTCTTTGAACAGTATACGAAATGCAAAAGAGCATCCCTCCAGAACAGGGCCAACGCTTTAGACCGGGTGGGTTCTTGTTGACATGTGTCGGCTGACAGGCGGTTGCCCAGCACAAATTACGTTTGGCATATTGCGGGGATTGGTAAGAAAATCATAGTTTACTAGACCTTTCAGTTCGTTTCAGTTCATTTGTTCGCCTCATCGGGCTGTGCTTGCAAAGAGATGCTCGTGATCAGATGATCAGAGAATTTGCCTTTGGAGCTGACGCTTGGGAGTTCAAAAGTCTCGTGTGTTCGGAATTCATTTCGGCTCGAAACCCTGTCTGTCCACCCACCAATAACCGGGCACATGATTCAGTTCAGGGAAGGTTAGAGGTGGCCGAAGGAGAGGGATGGCCTCTGCCTTCCACAGTGCTGTGCCCAGGACACGTTGAACACCTGACATTTCTGCCCCTGCAGCCAGCAGGATATGGGACCTTTAGCCTAGTTCACTGCCCTGCAGCCATCAGGCTATGGGACCTTTAGCCTAGTTCACTGCCCTGCAGCCATCAGGCTATGGGACCTTTAGCCTAGTTCACTGCCCTGCAGCCATCAGGCTATGGGACCTTTAGCCTAGTTCACTGCCCTGCAGCAGCCAGCAGGCTATGGGACCTTTAGCCTAGTTCACTGCCCTGCAGCCAGCAGGCTATGGGACCTTTAGCCTAGTTCACTGCCCTGCAGCCAGCAGCTATGGGGCCTTTAGCCTAGTTCAATGCCCTGCAGCCAGCAGGCTATGGGACCTTTAGCCTAGTTCACTGCCCTGCAGCCATCAGGCTATGGGACCTTTAGCCTAGTTCACTGCCCTGCAGCCATCAGGCTATGGGACCTTTAGCCTAGTTCACTGCCCTGCAGCCATCAGGCTATGGGACCTTTAGCCTAGTTCACTGCCCTGCAGCCAGCAGGCTATGGGACCTTTAGCCTAGTTCACTGCCCTGCAGCCATCAGGCTATGGGACCTTTAGCCTAG
>JADBJO010001294.1:205000-215000 GCA_016801955.1 Conus betulinus
TTTCAAAGAGTTGGTGTACCTAAAAGAGAAGAAGAACAATGACCGCAATTCCGTTTTCTTCTGTTGGTGGAACTTTGTAATGGTCTCCAAGCCGACACAGCAGCCATAAAAGTGGTCATTTGCTCTGTCGTTGTCAGTCAGTCTGTCTGTCTCTCTGTCTGTCTGTCTCTCTCTCTCTCTGTCTCTCTCTCTCTCTCTCTCTCTCTCTCTCGCTCTTTCTCTCTCTCTCTCTCTCTCTTCTCTCTCTCTCTCTCTCTCTCTCTCTCTCTCTCTCTCTCTCTCTCTCTCTCTCTCTCTCTCTCTCTCTCTCTCTCTCTCTCTCTCTCGCGCGCGCGCTCTCTCTCTCACGTTTTGAATGTATGTTATAGGTTTTCTCTGTTTTCTGGATTGTTCAAGAAAAAAAAACGATCCTGATTATAAAAGACTATTTCATTAATGTGCAGACGCTTTTAGTCATGTTAAAGTATGTATAGACTGAATTAGTCTATATTTGGTCTTTTATGAAATTGGTCTTTTTTTTTAATTAGTCTGTACTGGGTCTTTTATGAAACAATGGGCTAATGAAAGGGGTGAGAAAGTATAATTGAAATGAATGCACAAAAAAAAGAGAAAGTGTGTTTATATGTACCAGTATCTGCTGTTTAGATGTGACAGAAACAGTCGTAATGTTTAAATAGTTTATGCTTTTGCTGTGCTGATTGATTTTCGAGCCTTCTGCTAATACCCAGAGAATAATTGTGTCACAAGGTTTTTTGTTTGTTTCTTTGTTTGTTTGTAGTTTGTTTTTTTATTGTTTGTTTTCATTGTCTATAATTGGCTGTTATTAGAAACGGAAGAAACGTTAGTTTTTATTGGTTTTTTTTTTTTTTTGCAAGTTGCTTAACAATATCGTTATAAAGGGCCAATTTCATATGACGAGTTCTGACCTCAGGAAAGTTCATTTTCAGTCTGTGCCCTGACATTAAGCATTGACGATTTAGAGAATGTTGGTTCCAGTCCTGTTTGTCACGATCGCTAATCCGAACGTACTCCACCACCACCCTTAACAAGCTAATAAACCACAAAACTCAACAATCAGAAGGTAAACGTTGTCTGAACATTCTTATTAATACAACGTTTAAACACACGAACACGCTCTCAAGAGTTGAAAAGGCTATCAGTCAGTACAGAGCCTGGCCATTACTCAAATATTTACCATCGCAATGGCGGTCGAGGGTCTTCACTAAAACAAAATAGCGTATGTCACCACAAACTTTTCAAAACAAAAGCAGAAAGGCAGAAGAAAATTGTCCGAGCCAGACCTCTACAAAATCCAGTTAGCGATGCTGCTATTGCGTCGGTAATATTTAATGAGGTAGCGGTGACACACTCAAACTTATTATTTCTTTTCTTTTCCTTTTTTTTTCTACTTCTTTTTTTCCCCACAATGAACAGGCAGCTTAACTGCCAAGTCTCATTTTGTCAGGGCTCTCACATGAAGTGACACTAGACCTTCATCAAATCCCAACGTGGCTACGGTTTCTTTTTCTGAAACTGGAGAAAAACGAAGATTTTTGTAAATAGTTAATAAAGAAATAGATGAATAAGTTAATTAAGAAAGCAGCGAAGCTCACGCTACATGCACGCATTCAGCATTCTTTGAACTAATGTGGCCAGGAACTGAAGGCATGTCCTTAACAGAGAACAGACATCCTGGATCAGTTGGCCACACACAGGCAGTGTTGCAGTGTGAGTACAATGGGTGATGTGTACAGCACGGACTTGCACGATTGGACAAAACCACACGTCTTCTGCAATGCACACAAGTACCACTGCGTCGAGAGGATTGCCCTGGCCGTGTCAAAGTAAAGTGTGGAACACAAAGGATACGGGTCCCCACCACTTCAAATGAAGTTGAACGGGTCGATCTGTAAGGAATTCCCAGTCAGTGCAGCACACGACACAACTCCAGGAATGATGGGCGGCACGCAGTAGTGGCACCAACGCTACAGACAAGACGGTGAAAAGGGATCGGATGGCAGAGTGATGTTCCAGTGGCCTCCTCAAGGGCACAGCTCCTCCGACAGACGAACCAACAACAAAGCTGTTACTGGCCAGAGCCAGTGCCCAGCAGGGTCGACAGCAAGGAGACAAAACGCAGAACCCTGGTTACATCAAGAGCAACACAGCTCTCAAGGACGGATCTCCTGGACACAGGTCTCAAGGACGGACCTCTTGGACACAGGTCACAAGGACGGATCTCCTGGACACAGGTCACAAGGACGGATCTCCTGGACACAGGTCACAAGGACGGATCTCCTAGACACAGGTCTCAAGGACGGACCTCTTGGACACAGGTCTCAAGGACGGATCTCCTGGACACAGGTCACAAGGACGGATCTCCTGGACACAGGTCACAAGGACGGATCTCCTGGACACAGGTCACAAGGACGGATCTCCTGGACACAGCACGGCCAAACAACCACCAGCACAACGCTTGGATTGTGATCAGATGGAAATGAAACTGGCCGACGCCTGGGCGTCTGTGACTCAACACTTCCTTCTGCTCAAAACGCCTCGCCTCCGTGAACAAAAATCGAAGAGTAAAATGACCACAAAAGTTGGTCACAGCGAGTCAGAGGACTAACCCACAAACCATCCCCCTTTCTCATTGGGAATAGCACAAGGGAGACAGAGGGAGGGACCAAACTGAAAACCCCCCCCCCCCCCCCCCCCCCCCCCCCCCCCCCTACACACTCTAGTCAGTCAAAGTCGTATCTGCTTATAATTCACGTGTCATAATACACACACTCTTGATCAGGGTGAAACAGTGTAAATCTTGTTCGTAGGTTTCTAGAAGTGTGCTTGTGTGTGTGTGTGTGTGTGTGTGTGTGTGTGTGTGTGTGTGTGTGTGTGTGTGTGTGTGTGTGTGTGAGATATCAGTATATACATATTTCTCGTGTGTCTGGCGCTTTTTCTATTTGTGTAAATGTCTCAAGGTATTGTTTTGGTGTGTCTTGCTTACTTCTTTTTTTTATCATTGTTTTTCTGTATAAATGTATGCATGCTTTCGAGCACGTTTGCTACCTTTAAAGACCGAGCCATCATCATCATTTTGCCAGCACTGCACTAACCTGTTACCAATGAGGGAGCTAGCAGCGAGCCATCTAGCCTCTCCAGTCCATGTTCTTTGATCTGAACCAAGCTGCCCTGACTGCCTGTGCTTTCTGCTTCACTGACTGCTCCGCCTGCTTGTATCAGTCGCTGCTGGATGATCAGTTCTCTGTGCTGCTCACTCAGGCGGAACAGAGAAAGGGCTGACACGTGACCGATGATGGCGCTTAAGTCAGGGCTGTGGTACTACAGCAGAGGTACCTCTGTGGAGAGGTGCGAGTCTCTCTCTCTCTCTCTCTCTCTCTCTCTCTCTCTCTCTCTCTCTCTCTCTCTCTTAGTTATTGCTCTGTGTTTAGGTTAGAATGCGTATATACATATCCTGCATTTGCATAGATATCTGCTTGCACGTACATTTGCAGTTTCAACTTCGTCAGTTTTTGTCCGTGTGTGGACCAGTCCATACAGGCTGCATCATGTCTGGAAAGCCATTTGACTACAGTACATGAGAGTTACAACTAGACGAATAAATATGTTGATAGATAAGAAAAGACATCTTGGAAAAGAATGCCACAGATGAGCTAGTTGTGTGCCATGTGCATTGAGCATAAAATTGCATCCTCATGTATGTTTACTAACCGACCCATGTGAAAGCAATAATGTGTTAGCCACCAAGTGTAAACAAGAAAAACATTAGTTAATGCAACTTTATGTTCATCTGAAAGTAAATGGTTTCAGTCAGTCAAAACAAGAAGAACAAGAGCCCAACCAGACCCAGACACTAACCGTGTTCTGAGTGTGCTTGATGTGCTCTTTTTGCATTCTGTCTCACCATCAAAGACCCCACCCTGTCTGCCCTCCTCCCGTTGATTCTCGCCTGACTCGACCAGCCAAACCATCAGGCCAAGCACGTGACAAACGTAGTCAGTCAGTCATGTACACACACTCTTCCTTCCACGCGTATGCTTTTAGCGGTTAAGAACCCCCGGAGAACATGACATAATTTGTGTGTGTGTGTGTGTGTGTGTGTGTGTGTGTGTGTGTGTGTGTGTGTGGTGTGTGGTGTCGGTCTGTCTGTCTGTGGTCTGTCTGTCTGTATCTGTGCGTTGCTTGACACCCGTTTAGAATGTCTTTGATGGTATTTGTAGTAGGTGATGTGTATGCCAATCAAGAAACTGATTGGAGGAACTTTTGAGAAGAAAAAATATGAATGTGTGTGAAGAACATCTGGGAGTGTACGCACAGGTGAAGGGGTGTGTACATTCCATCCAAAGAGATATAGAGGATTGTTGTGGAGAAGACGTGTACTAAACTGACTTTATCAAGAAAAGCACAACTATGTCTAAGGATATCTTTGTGTCACCCTACTCTCCCTTCCTATTCTTCCTCTCTCCTTCTTCATTTCGTCTGAACTGATGGTGTACCTAACAGATAGAGGGCCCAGCATCGTGATTGCATCTTCTAATGGCCTGCGAGTTGAATCAATAGTCTTTTTTTTTTTTTTTTTCTTTCTTTCTTTCTGCGTACGCAGGCTGATACTGCTGCGGACACTGCCTGTATAGACAGGCAGCGAGAGTTTTGTGTGTATGACCGTTTTTCATCCTGCCATTAAGGCAGCCATACTTCATCTTCGGGGAAGGTGCATGCTATGTGTAACGTGTCATTCATACCAATGGCCAAACTGGCCTTCTCTTCCGGAAGTTGGTGATGGGATTTTACGTGTGTGCAAGATGTTGTGCGTGCGTTTACACACGGAACTTCGGTTTATAGTCTCATTCGAAGGACTGTATGGGGAATGGAGTCAGAACCCATGTAAACTCCGAGGGAAAAGTCCCCGTGTACCGAAATTCGAACCCGCAACCCCAGGATCACGAGTCACGAGTCCGGCCCTCTACCAACTGAGCTATTCTGGCCCCCGAATCAATAGTCTCAAAGTTGGTCATTTGTTCTCTCTTTCTTTTTCAGATGACCTGATTTACATACTGATATCTTGAACATTTTATCAGTCTGTTTATTTCTGAGTGCAGATTTTCCTTGCGGCAAGGCTACAGGAATTTGTCCACAGGCGCACATTACCTATCCATAAATAAGTCTATTTATTGTCTGTTTTTTTTCTGTCTGTTGGTCAGTCTGTCAAAGCAAATATCTGTATTCAGTTTTACAATGTAGGCAGCCAAGACCAGCACTTTGAGTAGATTGGGTTATCTCTCTTCCTTGCCCATCCCTCCATTGTGCTCCAAAGAATGTAATATTCTTGTTGCCTTATTCCTGTTCTAGAGATAGAAAGTTTAGAAACTGAACAGTTCGTGAAAGCTTTGGTCAAAGACCATCATCATAACATTGGTCTCTGGTTGTTTGTCAGCTGTTAGAACACTGAACAAATAACAGCTTTCGTATTAACTGAACTGACTTATATAACTGGCTAGTTAAAGATGGAGAATGTTGTGCGTCAGGGAGTTATTTGGAGAGCGCAAGTATTTGGTTCGTCACTAATTTCGGCGGGCTTACTTGTGCATGTGCTTCCTATCTTTACTTGATCCCAAGGTGATGATTTTCATCAGTCATCAGTGTCTATGTACTGTCTATGTTATGTGTAATTCTTATCTGTCTGAGTACCTCTGTGTTCGTGTGTAATCTCTCTCTCTCTCTCTCTCTCTCTCTCTCTCTCTCTCTCTCTCTCTCTCTCTCTCTCTCTCTCTCTCTCTCTCTCTCTCTCTGTCTCTGTGTATGAGTCTGTCTGTCAGTGTTTGTCTGTATACCTGTCTGTGTATACGCTTGGCGCTTTTTGTGTGCCTAAATGTCTGTGTCTTTTTTTTTTTTTTTTCTTTTTTTTTTTTTGTGTTGCTATGGTTGCACGCATGCATCAGCTGTTATTTGTTTGTTTGTTTTTGTGGTTTCCGTTCTGCAGGACTACATGCATGCACTCAAGCAAGTAATGCATATGCAAATAGGTGGTAGGTAGCCTTTTATGTATAATTTCCCCTAGAGACCAAACACAAAGTGGCCGTTTTGCCTACACTGCACCAAGCTGATTCCAGTGAGGGAAGAGACTGGTTGCGAGCCATTCAACCTCTTCGATCTGAACCAGTGTCCTCTTCCGTCTTCTCGGTTGACTGCTCAGCTTAATGTTGTCAGCTGCTGTTCATGTTCCTGCGCTGGTCAGCCAGATGGAACAGAGGAGGAGCCGGCACGTGACTAATGAGGGCGCTCAAGACCAGGGTTGTGACATTACAAGAGAATTGTGAACTCTCTCTCTCTCTCTCTCTCTCTCTCTCTCTCTCTCTCTCTCTCTCTCTCTCTCTCTCTCTCTCTCTCTTATGTATGCATCTATATATCCATTTATCTGTTTGTATAATTAGTGATTTGTTTGTATATGAGAGATGTGAATCTACACATCATTTTGTATGTGATCGCAAATGAGCATGTACGTTCATGTGCAGTCTCAGTTCAACAGAAAGTATTTACATGCAAAGCAGTCCGTATATGTTAAACCGCATCTTTCAACCCGTAAGACTACGTATGTAGCAGCTACATAATTAGCTAAGTGAAGAAATTTTCGAAAATAGGAAAAAGGTTTCATGGCTGAGCTATCTACGTGCATGCGTATGCATAACCTGTGAAAGTACATGGTGTATAAATACTGCAATGATCTAGCTAATATTCGGTCTCTCGCTTTAGTCGGCAACTTTCTACATCCAAGCCCAGCTCAGGATGGACCAGAACAGTTGTTCTGCATTCTGTTTCCCGATCCAAGACCTCAGTCCGTCTGGTCCACCGCTGTCGCCTCTCGCCCGACTTCAAAGCCAAACCCGGTGATGGCCAGGCATATGACGAACACAGTAGAAATGGACGGGTGTTGTTCTTCTTTTATCCTGAAGCTTTCAGCTGCACCTAAGGCAGCATTTGATACCTTAGGGCAGCATTCAATACCTTAGGGCAGCTTTTAATACCTTAGGGCAGCATTTTATTTTACCTTAGGGCAGCTTTTAATACCTTAGGGCAGCATTTAATACCTTAGGGCAGCATTGAAGAACCCTGAAAGAATTTATGTAGCGTGGCTGTGCGTTTGTTTTGGGTAGACTCTTGATCGGTTGGTAATGGCAATCTGTTGCGTGTCCCTTGTAATGGAATTGACGACCTAACAGAGGAGCTGTGGTAAAGTACAGATGAAAGTCAAAGGTCTGCGTGACGTCATGGGAGAAGGGTGGGGGTAGCAGACCTGAAATGGACTGACGATGTCCACAACCTATCATTGTGCACATGCAGTCTTCTGTGGGAGGTTTTTTTTTTTTTTTCTCTAAGCACGTTTTGGGCTTATGCATATGACATCTTTCACAAGACCAAGGCGACGTCATCATTTTTTTCCAGGACTGCACAAGGCAGACTCCAATAAGTGAACATGCCAGCAGCGATACATTCATCCTCTTGTGTCTACTTTCTTTGATCTGACGAACATGAGTTTCTATGAACGAGAATGCGTGTGTTTATATACATGCATCACGTCGGTTTCATTTTAGATATCACCAAGGAAGTATTACTGTGTCTGGAATAGCACATATGCACTACAAAGTATCTGCTAAACCATGACACCACAGTATACAGGGGTTGTAAATAGAGAAAAGTGACAGATTTGAAGGGAACAGGGTTTCATGGACTTGCTAGTTGTGCACATGCATATTTGGTTTTGAAGGTACATGTGCATATTCTAACCAACCCATGGGACTTTCCGAACCCCATCTCTGCCCATGAACACTCTGTCAGCCAACACTTGTTAAAAAAAAAAAAAATGAACCGCGCCAGTCTGAGGCACTAACCCAGTTCTGGACAGGCCACAAGCGCTGTTTTGCATTCTGATTCATGATCAAAGACCTCACCTTGTCTGGCCCTCTCTCCTGTTGCCTCCGTCATGAGCCACTCAGCCAAACTGAATGTTGGTTCGGCACGCGACGACCGTAATATTGTATACACACTCTTTCTTCCATGCTGATGCTTTTGTCTGCAACCAGCAGCAGTTAAGATCCTCAAAGAAAATCATCTAGTTTATGTGTATGGCTTTTTTTTTTTTTTGTTTTACTTGATATTTGTTCGATGCGTGTTTGATGCTGTTGGCATGCCTCTCTATGGAATGAAAGCTGAAGCTTTTTGGGAGAGCAGATATGAATGTCTGTGATCTCTGTGGTGTCTGGAAGGACATTAGACGTTAAGAGATGTGTCTGCACCCTCCGAGGAGGCATTGAAGGTGATCGCTGTCAGATGTGGCCCAAACAGTATGTCAAGAGAAGCACCACCAAGTACTAAGGATGTCTTTGTGGGTACTTTTTTATATTCAGCGTTTTCATGAAACGAACTGCTGTACTTACAAGTTTAACGAACAATGACCGCAATTCGTCTTCTTCTGTTTTTGGAACTGTGATGGTCTTTGAGGAGACAGAGCAGCCGCATCAATGGTCGTTGGTTCCAGCTCCATCATTGGATGTACTGATTTCCATGCTGACGTTTGTGTGGGTTCGTTTGTCTGCGGTGTCTGAACTGACCGAACTTACAGTGAACGAGAAAAAAAAAATGGGGTTGAAACAGACTTTTCACGGACCTGCAGTCATGTTTAAAATAGTTGTGAACTGATTTACTCTGTGTGAGAGTCCATACGGAAACTGTCAAAGAAAAAGGAAATCAGAAAGAAAGCACGAATGATGGATGGAAGAGAAAGGAGATGGATATGAAAAGAGAATGTTTTTGTGTGAAGGTGTCAACTTCTTGGTCCTCACAGGAGCAGCTGTTTGGTTTGTCATCGTTCTGAAGAAGAAGTTTGAGTTCTTCCATTTGTAGTTTTGACATTTGACAGAAAATGAACGCGTTCAAAAATGTTTTCAGTTTTTTTTTTCCAGTTTCAACTAATATCACTTTGAAAGCAAAGGAAAATGGCGAATTGTTAATGCGTTTTTCCCTGTGCCTTGCCTCACTGTATCACTTGGAGTTCTGTAGTTTGAGGTGACTGTGGTCACTTTTCAAGACAGTATACCCTTGGCTCAGCGGTTAGCAGTACAAATTTAGTATTTGGAGGTCATCTGATTGAACGCTGTCAAAAAATATGACTGTAGTGTTCCAGCATGGTATATGTGTATGTTTGCGTGCCTACCTCTCTCTCTCTCTCTCTCTCTCTCTCTCTCTCTCTCTCTCTCTCTCTCTCTCTCTCTCTCTCTCTCTCTCTCTCTCTCTCTCTCTCTCTCTCTCTCTCTCTCTCTGTATGTGCAAATGTGTGTGTGTGTGTGTGTGTGTGTGTGTGTGTGTGTGTGTGTGTGTGTGTGTGTGTGTGTGTGTGTGGTAGTGTGTGTGTGTGTGTGTGTGTGTGTGTGTGTGTGTGTGTGTGTGTGTGTGTGTGTGTGTGTGTGTGCAAGTGTGTGTGTGTGTGTGTGTGCGTGTGTGTGTGCTTGCGCGCGCGCAAGTGTGTGTGTATGTGTGTGTGTTTGTGTGTAAGAGACAGACAGACAGACTGTTCTGTGTGTTCATGTTTGCAATGCGTCTGTCTGGTGGTGTTTGTTATTTGTGCGCACGTGTCAGTGTATGGTTGTGTTTGGTGTGTGTGTGCCCACATTTTATCTCTTGTATTTTTCTGTGTGAGTGGACGAACGCGTTCAAAGAGATAATGTATATGTAAATGTAGCCAGGCTGTGCATATCCACTCCCCTAAAGACCATCGTCATCATCGTCATTTTGCCGGGACTGCACTAAGCCGATTCCAGCGAGGGAAACGTGTTGGCAGCGGGCCATGCCGTCTCTGTAGTCCAGCTGCTTTGATCTGAATCCATCCCCTCTACCTTCCTCTGCTTCCTGCTCCGGTGACTGCTCAGCTTAATGTTATTGTCAGCTGCTGTGGGATCTTTTCCCTGTGTTGATCGGCCAGGCGAAACAG
>JADBJO010001294.1:220000-247500 GCA_016801955.1 Conus betulinus
TATGGGGAATTTGCAAGTTGGTGTGTAATGGCGGACCCAGTGTATAATTGATGTAACAAGCAGCAGCAACGTAAAAATGAATTACGAAAGCCAGAGAGAGAAGAAAGAGAGCATTTATTTTTTTTATTCATATTAATCGTTACACTACAGATGCTAACAACCTGTACGTTGTGTCATAGTATAGGTCATATTTAATGTGTTCTTTCAATTTAAAGAGGAAAATATGAATGTTATTCTTTATGATTCACAGGTTTACCTAAGCTACAAGAGTTATGGCTAGCCCTGCGATAGAACAATTTGCAGAAGTGAATAATCCTTTCTCAAAAGCATCATCTAAACCCAAACAAACAGAAAGCTTTTCCATAGCCCTCTTATACCAGACAGACAGAAAACTTCCCCATACCCAATCCTAATACCAAATAACCATAAAGCACTTCCACGCCTATCCTAACACCAGACAGAAAACTTCCATACTTATCCTAACAACATCCTATCACTGAGTATGAGATACATCCTTACATCAAACTCCATTAGTGTTATTATACACACACGCACACACGCGCGCGCGCGCGCTCGTGCACACACACACACACACACACACACACACACACACACACACACACACACACATAAATATACACACACACGCTCGCACATGGACACACACACATATTTAGCTTCAATGCATGCGCGAGCGCAGACACACGCACGCGCGCGCGCACACACACACACACACACACACACACACACACACACACACACACACACACACACACACACACACACACACACACACACACACACACACACTCTCTCTCTCTCTCTCTCTCTCTCTCTCTCTCTCTCTCTCTCTCTCTCACACACACACACACACACACACACACACATTCTCTCTCTCTCTCTCTCTCTCTCTCTCTCTCTCTCACACACACACACACACACACACACACACACACACACACACACACACACACACACACACACACACATACGCACGCACGCACGCACGCACGCACAGAAGATGCTGACGTCCGCACCCGCAATTCAGAAAAAGGTATGCACACACGCGCACGCACACACGCCAGATAGTGACGTCTGCACCCGCAATTTAGAAAAAGGTATGTGGCAGACTGGGTCCTCCCCAACATTTTGAGAACGTCGCCAAATTTGAACATCTGTACGATCTTTCTTTTTTCAACTGTGTCCAAACTGATAAAAAAAACATGATACATAACTAGATTAGAAATGTATATATTGATGTCTGTTATGAAGACGTGAATGTTATTGTAATTGAGTAATGTCTAAAAATGTGAAATATTTCTTTGATTAAGTGAAACAATCTAAATTCCAGACTTGACTGAAAGCAGCAGTATAACCACGTCTGTGTGTGTATTGATTTTTCCTTGCCTTTTTTTTTTCTCCAGACGATCGCGAAATCAACCCAACAATGTGATAAGTGCTGTCCGTGTATTTCACGCATCACTGCTGAAGCTCTGGCATCTCTCCAAAATGAAGGGCTGGAGTATTGATGTCATCTCAAGGGTTTATCAGATCACACTCAGCTCAGACCTCTGCGATCTGTCTGTGTCTGTCTGGACAGGATCCACGCCTCTAGCTCACAGAGGAACACTTCAGAATGCCATCAGCGTCTCTAAGGGATCATCTTCATCACGCTCCATTCATTGACGCTCTTTTAGTGACTCCCTCAGCCATCTGTTCCATCTGTTCATGACTCCACAACGCAGTTATGTACATATTAAGCTGCCAGAAGACAGGATCGACTAACCCCAGAATAAGCACTTGCTTATCTGCTTACATGGTCGCGGTTCTCATCTTTTGCCTTTTTCGTCTCCGCCACCCACCCCCACCCCCACCCCCACCCTCTCTCTCTCTCTCTCTCTCTCTCTCTCTCTCTCTCTCTCTCTCTCTCTCTCTCTCTCTCTCTCTCTCTCTGAGAGCGATTGAGATCTTTGATCGTGTGATGTTATAATGTAAAAAGCACTATCGGTGACCCATCGAGAACTGGCTTAGAGACTGCAGCTAGTGGGGGGTCCTTGTTTACACTTGCTTGCTGTCAGACTGTTGACAGGTGAAAGACTGAGATTGTCCGTCACATGCTGCTGTTAGTTCTTCAGACAAGAGGCATCGCTGTCCTCCCTTGCTCTTCCCCCTCCCCCGCCACTCCCCCCCCCCCCTTCTCTCCCTCTCCACTTCCCCTCATATACAAGTATCATGGACCTGACCACGTTGCATAAAGAAGCCAGACCGCAAGCGGGGCATAATTTACGGATGCCCGTCTGCTGGAAGAAAACCTTTTTTTCAGTGCTGCCCTAATTCAAACTTCACATCCTAGATGGCTGGGCGCCTTGCATCCAAGTCTTAGCTATACGTCTTTCAAGTCTTTCAGCATAAACCAGTATATTTCTTTCCTCTTCGAAAAGATTCAGCTGAAAGTCTTTTTAACTGCTTCTGCCATTTCCGCGTTTGTCACAATGTTCTCTTCGTACTAGAAATCTGAAACTCTTTTCTGAAATCATCGGTAGATGAGCGTGCAAGTAGCCTTGTTCCAACGTCGTTGGCCAGGACTTCAGCATGGAAGCTGTTGGAAGACAGACGTACATGTCCGTTTTACAGACAGCTTCCTAAATCATCAACAGATCTGTTTCGAGCGCTGGCTCTCCTCAGGATGGTGTTGGGTCGCCTACTGCCGGTGTTATATGGCCTAATGTCACTGTTTGCACGTGCGGATTGGCTGCACGTGTTGTTCGGTTTTTCAGGTTGTTTACAGTTCAGGGTGCGTTTGCTGACAACGATTTCCATTTGTGCCTGCAGTTGTTTACTATTTCTACTTTAGTATTTAGGGTTGCTAAGTATGGTTTGCATAGTATTAACCATTTTTCTGTTGAACATAGGTTGCATCTTTTTGAAATGTTATTGTATGGTGATGCCCTTTTTTATGATTTCCAGGATATGTTATAGTTTATTTTTTTTGTCTTTAAGTCTCCAAATATATTTGCTCAGTTCTGTTTGGTTTTTGTATTTTACTTTGTTGAATGACTGTTTATGGTTTGCATATCTGGTTTTGAAGTGATTTTCAGTGATCCCTATGTATGTTTCTTTTTCATTTTCTGATGTCACAGTGGCTTGGTATACAATGTTGTTATAGAGGCATTTGTTGCTTAAGGGACACTGTTCTTTTGTAGTACAATTGCAGGATTTCCTTTCTTCACCCTTCTTTGCTGTGTTGCTTTTCATTTTGTTGGATGAATCAAATATATTTTTAAGGTTAGGCATGCATGAATATGATAGTTTGATGGTGTTCTTGTTGAATATTTTGGACATTTTTGTGTTCTTTGGGAAGGATGCTGTCAGAATTTTAAAAAATTCTTTCCCTACGTTTGTTTTTACTCGTCGTCCATCATATGGAGGGTTGTACCATGTGATTTTCCTTTTCCTGCTTTTTTTGTTTTTGTTCATGTTGTTATCTGGGTTGTATTGTAGTTTGTAGCTGTAACCACTTTTTTGCAATGCTTCTTGGTATTCTGCTGCTGCTTGTTGTTGAATACTCTTTCATTATGTGACAGGTTAGATAATCTCTGTTTATGCCATTGGGTATGGTTTTTTAGTATAGATGGTGGGTGGTTGCTATTGATGTTTACATAAATGGGAGTGTCATTAGGTTTCTTGTATGGTTTATATATGTAGTTGTTGAGGTCAAGTGTTATGTCTAAGTAGTTCACTACCTTTTTGTTTGCTTCGATGGTGATTTTTAAGTTATGGTTTTGGAAAATTTTGCATAGTTCTTTTTTCTTGTTTTCAATGGTTCTTGGATTGTTGTTTAGCGCGCGCGAGGCCGTCGTCGTCTCTGTATAGTCCGACTTGCTTTCCGAGTTGTTTTTGGATGTTGGATAGCATGAACAGTCCGACCAGTTCGCATGTTTCGGCACCGTCATACGATCCCATGGTCACATCAATGTTGAGTTTCTGTTCGTTTTCTTGATCCATGTTTCATTTCTGCTGTAGAGTAAAGTTTTCTTGGTGTGGAGAATGATTTCCATTTCTGACCCTGTTATGTCTGTGTGTTTATTAGCAAATTTCAGAGCTTTAGTGAGTAGCTCTTCATCTATGGATGGGTAGAAGTCTACTATGTCGATGTGATGAATACTGTGTTCTTCTGTTTGTTAAGATTTTTGAACCATTGGATAACTTCATATGTGTTCTTCCAGAGGTTGTATTCCGTGTTTGATTTTATGTTTTTTATGGCTTTTCTAGGATTTTCTTACTTATTTTGCCCAGTTCAGATTTAGATGGGTTTATTAGTCTACATGTGGGTTGTTTGTGGAAATTGGGTTTATGGTCTTTAAGAGTTATGAAGGGCTTCTTTTATTGCTGTTGTTTCTACCCTGTCACCTAGATCCATGTGGTGTATGAGTTCTTTTTCTTTTTTTCGGATGTTGTTGTGTATGGTTTTATCAGCTTTTTTGTAGTTTTTCTGAATGTTTTTATCTCCACCGGCCATAGATGAAATGAAATCTTTCGAGGATATGAAATGAAAAGAATGATAGCCAACATAGAATCAAAAAAAAAATCAAACAACGATTTCCAAACATCATTAAAAAAATGAAATAAAACAAATACAAAATGACAAAAAAAATATTCGTGAAGGCTGACAAAACCAGTAATCACTACAAAATGGAACCAAACGAGTACTCACAACTTCTTGATAAAAACATTCAGAAAAAAAACTACAAAAAAGCTGATAAAACCATACACAACAACATCGAAAAAAAAAAAAAAGAAGAACTCATACACCACATGGGATCTAGGCGACAGGGTAGAAACAACAGCAATAAAAGAAGCCTTCATAACTCTTTAAAGACCATAAACCCAATTTCCACAACAACCCAACATGTAGACTAATAAACCCATCTAAATCTGAACTGGGCAAAATAAGTAAGAAAATCCTAGAAAAAGCCAAAAAAAACATAAAATCAAACACGGAATACAACCTCTGGAAGAACACATATGAAGTTATCCAATGGTTCAAAAATCTTAACAAACAGAAGAACACAGTATTCATCACATTCGACATAGTAGACTTCTACCCATCCATAGATGAAGAGCTACTCACTAAAGCTCTGAAATTTGCTAATAAACACACAGACATAACAGGGTCAGAAATGGAAATCATTCTCCACACCAAGAAACTTTACTCTACAGCAGAAATGAAACATGGATCAAGAAAACGAACAGAAACTCAACATTTGATGTGACCATGGGATCGTATGACGGTGCCGAAACATGCGAACTGGTCGGACTGTTCATGCTATCCAACATCCAAAAACAACTCGGAAAGCAAGTCGGACTATACAGAGACGACGGCCTCGCCGCGCTAAACAACAATCCAAGAACCATTGAAAAACAAGAAAAAAAGAACTATGCAAATTTTCCAAAACCATAACTTAAAAATCACCATCGAAGCAAACAAAAAGGTAGTGAACTACTTAGACATAACACTTGACCTCAACAACTACATATATATAAACCATACAAGAAACCTAATGACACTCCCATTTATGTAAACATCAATAGCAACCACCCACCATCTATACTAAAAAACCATACCCAATGGCATAAACAAGAGATTATCTAACCTGTCACATAATGAAAGAGTATCCAACAACGCAGCAGCAGAATACCAAGAAGCATTGCAAAAAAGTGGTTACAGCTACAAACTACAATACAACCCAGATAACAACATGAACAAAAACAAAAAAAAAAAGCAGGAAAAGGAAAATCACATGGTACAACCCTCCATATGATGGACGAGTAAAAAAAAACGTAGGGAAAGAATTTTTAAAAATTCTGACAGCATCCTTCCCAAAAGAACACAAATTGTCCAAAATATTCAACAAGAACACCACCATCAAACTATCATATTCATGCATGCCTAACCTTAAAAATATAATTGATTCATCCAACAAAATGAAAAGCAACACAGCAAAGAAGGGTGAAGAAAGGAAATCCTGCAATTGTACTAAAAAAGAACAGTGTCCCTTAAGCAACAAATGCCTCTATAACAACATTGTATACCAAGCCACTGTGACATCAGAAAATGAAAAAAAGAAACATACATAGGGATCACTGAAAATCACTTCAAAACCAGATATGCAAACCATAAACAGTCATTCACAAAGTAAAAATACAAAAACCAAACAGAACTGAGCAAATATGTTTGGAGACTTAAAGACAAAAAAAATAAAACTATAACATATCCTGGAAAATCATAAAAAAAGGGCATCACCATACAATAACATTTCAAAAAGATGCAACCTATGTTCAACAGAAAAATGGTTAATACTATGCAAACCATACTTAGCAACCCTAAATACTAAAGTAGAAATAGTAAACAACTGCAGGCACAAAATGGAAATCGTTGTCAGCAAACGCACCCTGAACTGTAAACAACCTGAAAAACCGAACAACACGTGCAGCCAATCTGCACGTGCAAACAGTGACATTAGGCCATATAACACCGGCAGTAGGCGACCCCCAACCATCCTGAGGAGAGCCAGCGCTCGAAACAGATCTGTTGATGATTTTAAAACTTCCTTTTACCACACTATTGTAACAAATATATATATATATATATATATATATATATATATATATATATATATATGTGTGTGTGTGTGTGTGTGTGTGTGTGTGTGTGTATACACATATATATATGCGTGTGTGTGTGTAGAGAGAGAGAACATATATATATATATATATATATGTGTGTGTGTGTGTGTGTGTGTGTGTGTGTGTGTGTGTGTGTGTATTCTAAAGTAGATAATCAATGAGAGAGAGAGAACATATATACATGTGCAAAAGTAGATAACCAATGAGAGAATACGAATACCAATATTTTCATTGAGGGTAAAATGGATAAGCTTACAGCTTTTTTACACCATACCCTCAAGAACAACAACAGTAACAAACAATATCAAAATGAACACATAAATGATCACGAACAGGAGCAAGGAAGGAACAAACTTATAACGACGAAACATGATTAACATAACTATTACCTGATAACAAGGGTTAGGTCACATTAGAGAGAGAGAGAGAGAGAGAGAGAGAGAGAGAGACATATATGCATACGCAAAAGACAGACAGAGAGAAAGTCACGACGCCCCTGCAGTGTCATGACCCTTGACCTTGAGTGCCAGCATCAGTCACGTGTCAGCTGTCGTTGTGCTGCGCGTGACCGACCAGTGCAGGGAAACGATTCCACGGCAGCTGATAATAGCATTAGAGTGAGCAGTCAATGGAGCAGAAATGAGAGGCAGTTAAAGGAGGCTGATTCAGAGGAAAGAGGGTGGACTGTAAAATGGCGGATGGCTCGCTGCCAGCACCGTGTCCTCCATGGAATTGGCTTCGTGCCGGAGCGATCAGATGTCTGCTTCTTGTTACCCAAAACTTGCATTTGTAGGCGCATACACAAACAAGGATGCATATGTGTAGTGAAATGGATTGGAATGATACGATGGTAATAGTTCGTAATTACTCGGGCCTATGTTCTTTTTGCTGAAGTATTGTGCTGCATACCGACAGAGGACTATGTTTGTAACATACACAAACACATGCATGCACATGTACACATGCACGCTCACACATGCACCACACACACACACACACACACTCTCTCTCTCTCTCTCTCTCTCTCTCTCTCTCTCTCTCTCTCTCTCATGCACGTGAACAGACACATACACACTCACGTGTGCGCGCACGCGCGCGCACACACACTCATGCACATATACACACACACATACACGCGCGCGCGTGCGCGCGCGCACATGTATGTATGTTATAAATGTATGTATGTATGTAACGTATTCCCAGTTTGATGCCTTTGTGGATTTGTGTCAAACTGAAAGCCATCCTGCTGTAAATTCATCATTAAAAAGGGTAAATGTATGCTTAAGAGGATGGATTAGAAGGATGAATCCTCTAGCGAGCATTTCCTAGCCAACTGTCTTTGAGTGTGTATGTGTGCGTGCGTGCGTTCGTGCGCGCGCGTGCGTGCGTGTGTGTGCTGCTGCGAAATTATTCTCAGGCTACTCATCTCTGTCTCAGTCGTACACAGCTGCATCACGTATTGTGCCATCATGGACCAGCAACGGCAATAGATGGAAGCAGTCAGAATCAGGTCGTTATGTCAAATCATGTTGGTGCTGTAAATGGTGCCTCGTGAATGAATTATTCTTGTATTCAACGTGCTTTCATTCAGGTGTGATATTACAACTAAAAGAAATAAATAATCAACCAACATTTAGAAAAAAGTACTGAGTGCAGTCTTTAACTAATTAATAGATAAAACATTGAAGTAGATGCAAAAAAAAAAAAAAAAAAAAAACAGTCACATGAGGTAATTAATTGGATCGTGCAATACGCTTCGTTTAGTATCGTACAGATTTAAATCTTTGTTATTCGAAAGACTGTCAACCAGTTTATCTGGATGACCATGAATTACCATTACAGTAACGTGTGAGTAATAGTGGTGCCTATTGTGATACAACCGCCCCACTAAAACCCCCCCCACCCCCCTACCCCCCCACCCCCTACCCCCCACCCCCCTTCCCCACTCCTCCTGACGTCTGCCTTCTATCTGATGCTCACAAATAGCTGTGAGTGGTTTAGGGTTTGTTTCTTTATTTGGGTTTTGTAGGCTGTCGCCATTTATTACGACGCAGAAAGGTTGGATTTCCCCGCTTTTTTTTTTCTCTCTAAAAGCTAAAATGAGGAAAGTGTTTATTACAAACTTGAAATCAAATAATCTCTTGGGGAGTATTACGCGCGTCATGTTTGTATTGCTTTGTTTATTCAACGCAAATAGGAGAAGAAAATCGATAAGGTTATGGGGAGAGCCGATGAATATGTCTGATCGGATGGCACTGCTGTGTTACACTGACCTAGTGAGTCAGTGAGGATCACATTAGAACTAGACAGAGTATGGTTAAAAGAGAATGTAAAAGAACACTTGTCATTGATTAGGGTGGATGGAGTTAAGTTAAGAAGTGCAGAAAAGAAGCGTGTGATCAATCTAAACGTCTTTTATTGTCTTCTAACGCTAGATGCCAAGGTCAGTCGAATGGAATGTACAATTTCAGTTGAGTATAAAACTCTCTTAGATACATTGAGAATTTAGCTGAAACCTAACTGTCAAATGTGTCTTCATGTGCACACAGGAGACATATGCATGTGTGTGTGTGTGTGTGGGGGGGGGGGGGCGACAGAGTGTTTTTAAACAGCATGTTTTTAGCAATTGGCACCACCCAGATATAAAACCAGAAAAAAGACAGAAATAAATACATATGAGACATATTTGTGATGGTTCTCCACTTCTGGAGGATGGAGACAAGAGGGCTCACAATGCGTATGTATGTGTGTGCGTGCGTGCATGCATGTGTATGCGTCTGTCTGTGTGCATGTGTGTTTTTATATGCGTGTGTGTCTGACTATACATATGTGTGTGTGTGTGTGTGTGTGTGTGTGTGTGTGTGTGTGTGTGTGTGTGTGTTTCTGCATGTGTCTGCGCATGTGTGAGTATGTATGTGTGTATGTGTGTACAGCCTACCCCATCTACCTTCATCCCATTACCGAAATGCGAGTGTGAATAAACAGTAAATGATGTCTCAGCACTACCCTATCCTTCATAACTTTGTTGGTATGCATGCATCCCTCTGTGTGTGTGTGTGTGTGTGTGTGTGTGTGTGTAGGGGGTGGAGCCATATGTGTGAGATCAAGCGCACGATGCATGAAAGAGAACTAGACATCTGTTCGTCTTGTCAGGAACGCACTAAGCTAATTCCGATGAGGGAACATGTTGGCAGCCAGCCATCCTACCTCTTCAGTCCGCCTTCTTTGCTTTGAATCAATCTCCTCTAACGGCCTCTCACTTTCGGCGCCGTTGACTGCTCAGCCTAATGTTATTGTCGGCTTCTGTGGGAATCGTTTTCCTGCGCTAATCAGTCAGGCGGAACAGAGAAAAAGCTGACACCTGACTGATGTCGGCGCTCAAGGTCAGAGGTCGTGACCCTGCAGGAGAATTTTGAATGGTTATGTTGCTCTCTCTCTCTCTCTCTCTCTCTCTCTCTCTCTCTCTCTCTCTCTCTCTCTCTCTCTCTCTCTCTCAACTGTCCAGTCAACAGTTTCTCAGTCAACAAGAGCAAACAAAACCCTACCAGCAACCGACAGTAACCCAATTCCTGATGGGTCAGGACTTCCTTTTCATTCCATCTCACGATCAAAGATTTCAGCCCCTCCTGCATCTTCCATCTGGATCCTTCCTACTGCCTGCCTCCTCCCAACTTGGTCAAATAAACTGAATATTGGGCTGGTGACAAATATTGTTAGCTAGGTACACACGCTCTTCTTTCCAAACTCAAGGTTTGAGTTACACAATAACGAGATCCAGAAGAAGATGACATAGGACTGATGTGTGTCTTCTTCCCGCCGCCTGTTCATTATGAGTTTGCAGTTTGTGATGCGGACTTTCAGCTGTGGAACTGAGGCGAGGACTATCAGGGGAGGTAAATATGAACCTGTATGAGCCTTCTGGGGACTGGAAGTAAAGAATTCTGGACGTACTAAGTGGGTTGTTGAGAGATGTCCCTACTCGTATGACCGTGTGAAGAGATGCCCCGTCGTGTGCTAGTGTGGTCTCAGTGCTTATTCCCACTTATCTACTGTTGCTCAGCTCTGCAACAGCTAATGGACCCAAAGGATATGAACCAAGCAATCAGAATTTTGTCTTTTGCGTGTTTGTAGAGCAATACGAACAGTATCAAACTTTGCGCCCACACAGTATGACTTCATTTGTTCTATATTCCTTGCGGGAGTATTGGTTTATATGAAGTGGGGTCTCTGCTTGCCTCTGTTTGCGTTGCAGATTGACTAGAAGGTCATCGTAAGAGGATTTCTTTGCTGCTCTGTAAGACTGTGTTTTTAGTGTGTGTGTGTGTGTGTGTGTGTGTGTGTGTGTGTGTGTGTGTGTGTGTGTGTGTGTGTGTGTGTGTGTGTGTGTGTGTGTGTGTGTGTGTGTGTGTGTGTGTGTGTGTGTGTATGTATGTGTGAGAGAAAGACAGACACAGAGATGGAGAGAGAAAGAACAGGGGAGAGAGGAAGGGAAGGGAAGGAGAGGCTGGGAAGAAGAAAGAGAGGTGATGTAAGAGAATGTGTGTATTTTGAGGTCGGTCGATCTTGTCTTCTGGCAACATCTTATGCGTACATGAATTTGATGTGGAATCATTAATATCTGACCAAAGGAGACATCGAAAAAAAAAGCGTTTGTGAATGAAGCGCAATGATAGAATTCTGAAAGTTCTGACTGTGAGCTGAAGGCGTAGATCCTATCCAGACAGAGATCGATCTTCAGATGTCCGGCAGAGTTCTGTCAAGTTCTACGGATGCCATCAATAACCCAAAAGTACACTTCAGACAGAGGTCAGAGCTTCAGCCGTGGTGCCATACATAGCCGTTGTGCCATATAAACATCAGGAAACGATGCATCGAATGCAGAAGTAATGGTCGTCACAATGCTGGTATGATTTCTTCTTCATCTGGAGAAAAAAAAAGAAGCCACGGGGGAAAAAAAAACAACAACAGAGAAAACGGTGTTTTTAGTGTTGTGTTCAGACATGTTTGAATGTAGATTATTTTACGGACGGAAATGTGAGAAACGGTCGGCTCTTAGACAATGCAGAAGGGAAATACTGTTTTGCTCTGTGTAATACACATCACATGTTTTCAGACCAATTGTGCTTTATGTTTTTCACCAGTTTGTACATTACTGGATGAAAAACAGGAGAGATAAGCAACAGTCAAAAACAAAGGAGGACGCCTGACTCTTCACGTATTTTTTCTCGTGTTTGGGGATGCAGGTATCAGTGTGTGTGTGTGTGTGTGTGTGTGTGTGTGTGTGTGTGTGTGTGTGTGTGTGTGTGTGCGCGTGCGTGTGTGTGCGTGTTTGTGCATGCATACGTGTGTGCCTGTGTCATTCACGTTTGTGTCAGAGTGCATGAGGCATAAACTCGTTAGTGTCACGATAGCACTTGACTGATCGCGGTGAGGAAACGTGTTGGCAGCCATCCATCCAACATGCTGAGTCTTCCCCCTTTGCTCTGAATCAGTCTCTTTTGATGGCGTCTGCGTCTGCTTTCTGTCCCATGTTGTTGTCGGTTACTGCGGGATTATTTTCCTGTACTGGTCAGTCAACTGCACAGGAGAAAAGTTATCACGTGATTGAAGATAGTCCTCAAGGTCAGGAGTTGTGACACTACAAAAGGCTATGCATCTCTCTCTCTGTCTCTCTCTCTCTCTCTCTCTCTCTCTCTCTCTGTGCATGTCTCTCTCTCTCTCTCTCTCTCTCTCTCTCTCTCTCTCTCTCTCTCTCTCTCTCTCTCTCTCTCTCTCTCTCTCTAGCATTTATCTGCTTTCTTATTTGTGCGTGTTTATGTTTGCAGTTCTGAACTTTGGAATGTATGTACAATTGCGTATGGAAAAAATGATGTTTACTGACAGCAAGTTTGAGTAATGTCAAAGTACATTATCTGCCCAGCAACTGTCTCCCAACTATCAAGTGTCAGCCAGAATCCCACCAGCCACAGGCACTGAACCATTACTTGAAGGGTATGATTGGTGTTTTTCTATTTTTTTTCTTCCTACCATCCCACTATCAAAGATCACATCCCCTCCATCACCCTTCGTACTTGGGTCGGCACGCTACAAATACAGTCATCAATGTACACACCCTCTTCTCCCCCAACTCAGGCTTTCAGTCGCGATATATCAACTAGGGAGAGCCCCAGACGGAAATGACGTCATTTTTGGTATTCGTCTTTGCCCCGTCACTACACTCTTATGAGTTCGGTAACGTTGTCAGCCTGTGATGGGGATCTTGTGCTATGGAATTATGGGAAAAAAGATTAGGGTAAGTCAGTATGACATTCTGGAGTCTATATGGCTTCTGGAAGGAGGGATAAAAGAACTGTAGAGATATTGAATTAGGATGTGTAGATTCGGTCCCAAATATGTGCCTATGCCTAGAAACTTAATCGTATGTTTTGTGATTATTCCTTTTCGTACAGTCTCAACTCTGAAAAGACGTATGGAAGTAAAGGTTAAGAAGCAAGAACCATATATCTTTCATGTGTTTGAGTCAGAGTGACAGCAAGAAAGCAATAAGGATATTTTTTTTTCTGTTTTTTCTTTTAAAGACACTGAGATATGTAAATTGAAATCTACATAAATGTCTGTCCATGTTCTTCCGGATTTGAGAAAAAGAAAAGAGAAAGAAGAAAAACTGATTATTTAGGGATCTTTCATAGCTGTACATTCCTGTAAGTGACTGTCGACATAATGCAGATTACTAAGCTCAGAATTTTAACAACAAAAGTGAACAGAGAAAGAATTGATGAATCGATTTATTTGAACGAATACAGGGAATACTTAATAAATGAACACAATAAAGAAAATCAATGATTCCATTACTGTATTTAGTAGGATAAACTTCCCATAGCATTTGCCGTGGGGCAATGAGCTGTCAAAGGTTAAAGATCCCATAGCAATGGTCTTGGGGCAATGAACTGTCAAAGGTTAAAGATCCCATAGCAATTGGTCTTGGGGCAGTAAAGTGTCAAAGGTTAAAGTTTCCATAGCAATTGGTCTTGGGGCAGTGAAGTGTCAAAGGTTAAAGTTCCCATAGCAACTGGTGGTGGGGGCAGTGAAGTGTCAAAGGTTAAAGTTCCCATGACAATTGGTGGTGGGGCAGTGAAGTGTCAAAGGTTAAAGTTCCCATGGCAATTGGTCGTGGGGGCAGTGAAGTGTCAAAGGTTAAAGTTCCCATGGCAATTGGTGGTGGAGGCAGTGAAGTGTCAAAGGTTAAGTTTCCATAGCAATTGGTGGTGGAGGCAGTGAAGTGTCAAAGGTTAAAGATCCCATAGCAATTGGTGGTGGAGGCAATGAAGTGTCAAAGGTTAAAGTTCCCATAGCAATTGGTGGTGAAGGCAGTGAAGTGCAAAGGTTAAAGTTCCCATAGCAATTGGTGGTAAGGGCAGTGAAGTGTCAAAGGTTAAAGTTCCCATAGCAATTGGTCGTGGGGGCAGTGAAGTGTCAAAGGTTAAAGTTCACATGGCAATAACTGGTCTTGGGGCAGTGAAGTGTCAAAGGTTAAAGTTCACATGGCAATAACTGGTCTTGGGGCAGTGAAGTGTCAAAGGTTCAACTTGTCCAGGCCACCACCTTTCACCCTCCCTGAACAGGACCAGGTACTCATTTACTTCTGGGTGGTCAGAGAGGGGGTTCAAGTACTCCTGGATGGCCAGATGGGGGTTTCAAGCCGAAATAATCCGATCCCACGTGCATTTCAAATTCACGACCGTCAGCTCTCTGCAGGCAAACGGCTTAACCATTTGACTACTGGCCCCTCTAGAGAAAGATTAAACAGAATGAAATGAAGATCACCATCTGAGAGACAGAGACACACAGAGAGAGAGAGAGAGAGAGAGAGAGCATGCATGTAATTTATCTCCAAAAGGCGTGTTTCCTTATAGTTGGCATTTTTTTCCTTGAAAGTCCATCAAGGTACATGGAAAACATCTTGGGGATCTGGGAAAAATAACCGCATCTAATAACAGAATAAACATCTTAATCATCTGATCTGAATTCCACCCAAAAAGTGATTTAAGCTTTCTAAACTGTAATACTCTCTCTCTCTCTCTCTCTCTCTCTCTCTCTCTCTCTCTCTCTCTCTCTCTCTCTCTCTCCCTTTTTTTCTAGCTAACTGTCTCTCAGCCCAAGAGTGTCAACAAGAACTCATCAGTCACAGACAGTAACCCAGTTCTGGGTGGATCAAAACTGCTTTATTCTGATCCTAGACCTTCCCTGTTTTCCATCTCCCTACGGACGCTTTTTCTCTGACTTAATCAACCAAAGCAAATGTTGACTTGATAACAAATAGTATTAGCAGTATGAACACTCTTCCACAATCCATGCCTCCAGTCACAGTTCGAGCAGCGACGAAAAGCCTCAGGCAGTTTGTGATGGGGACACTTTGCCGTGGAATTACGGTGTCGAGATTGCGGAAAGTCATATGAAGTTCTGCATCTGTAAGACTTAGGAAATAGCCTTAAAGACTTGTCAAGGAGCTGAGTTGAAAAATGTTCCAAAATTGTGAATATGTTAGAGAAGCACCGTAGAATACCGAGCTTGTCTGCTTGATTCTTCCCAGTCTGAAGGCATGTGTACCCAAAGATTAAGTGACACATTCAACGATTCTGTTTTTTGCTGTTTGTAGAGCCATGATGATAGACTCCCAGTTGGCATACATACATCACAAGACTTTGCATGTGCTCCACCTTTCGTGAGGCAGTAGTTTACATCAAGTGGAATCTTGGTGTCTCTCCTATACGCTGACAAAGTATGATCACGTCAGGATTTCTTATTTGCTGAACTTGTATACAGGCAGTTTGTGAAGCATTAGTTTGTATCTAGTGAACTGTCTTTTTTTTTTTTTTTTTTTTTAGCTCAGATGACCGAAATATAGAAAGCAGCAGCGAGTTATGAAAGTTGGATGTATAAAAATGAAGGAAAGAGTAAGGAAAATTGGACAAAGGGAAGTGAGAAAGAACAGAAAATAGATCCATGAAAGATAGTATTTAGGTGATCAATGAAGAATAATCAAGGACTGAATAGCAGACATAATCAGGTCTTACACACTCTCTGTCTCTGTGTCTCTTTGTTTTTCTGTCTCGTTGTCTCTCTCTCTCTCTCTCTCTCTCTTTTTTTTTTTTTTTTTTTTTTTTTTTTCTCTCTCTCTCTCCGTACATTTACTTGTGAATGGGTAGGTAGGTGGGTTAATCAGGGGAGTTTGGGGAGGGGGTCTGGGCGTGTACCTGGGTCCACATGTGCATATTGTGAAAGCAGTGTAGATACTTGCAATAAGCTCACACAATTTTATGGACATATCCTCAGCCCAGCAACAGTCTTTCAACCAGGGAGTGTGCACAAGGTCCCACCGAATATAGACAGTCACTTAGTTCTGGCTAGGTTAGAACCACTCTTTTCTGGTTTGATTCAAGGATCAAAGACTGCATGCCTTCCTGCGCCCATCATCTGGCCAAATAGTTGGCAGCGTCTCGAAAAATACTGTTACCAGTGTACACACACTCTTTTTAACTGACTCTTGCTTTCACGTGTAATCCTAGCTGTAGGGAAAATCCCCAAAGAATATGACGTAAATCCACTGTTGGTCTTTTTGCCTGTCACTGGTTCCTTAGGAGTTTGGTAGAGTTGACAGTTTATGATGGAACTCTGTGCTGTGAAATGAGAGTGAAGAGATCAGGAAAGTCAGTATTAAGTTTTATAGTCAGTAAGCCGTCTGGGAAGTGGGCAGAATTGTAGAGAGAGCTGAATGTCGTTGACAGATGTCCCCTAATTTACAACTGTCAAGAGAACCACCTTCATGTGCCAGTATTCTGTCTGTGGCTGTTTACACGCATATACTATTGGTCACTTGTGAAAGAGCTGATGTGCCTAATGGCTGAGAAACAGCCACCATAGTTTAGTCTTTATCTCTTTATACACATGTAATGACAGTATGTATTGGGCCACACACCTTATGACAATTCGTTTTTTCCTTCTTCCTTTTGAAGATGTTGTGTTTGAATGTTCGCACGCTCGCGTGTGTTTGTGTGTGTGTGTGTGTGTGTGTGTGTGTGCGTGTGTGTGTGTGTGTGTGTGTGTGCGTGTGTGTGTACACATGTATGTGGTATAAGTGCATGTGTATGGGAATAACAGCAAGTGTCTAATGCATTGATTCATTCATCTGTGTATTACCCTTTCTCTCAAGGCCCCACACATGTAGTTGTTTCCTCAGGACTGCACAAAGCACATTCCAGAAGCATCCTGTTGGTGATGAGCCATCCATTCGCCTCAGTCCGCCTTCTTTGCTCCGAATCAGTCCTCTTGAACTGCCCCTGCTGTCTGTTCCGCTGACTGCTCAGCCCAATGTTATTGTCGGCTCCTGTTGGATCTTTCCCTGCACAAGTCAGTCAAGCGGAACAGAGAACGAGCAGACACGTTGCTGATGATGGCACGCAAGCTCAGAGGTTGACACTCTGCTGTGATTTTGACTCTCTCTCTCTCTCTCTCTCTCTCTCTCTCTCTCTCTCTCTCTCTCTCTCTCACTGTCTTTCTCTCTCTCGCTGTCTGTCTCGCTCTTTCTCACTGTCTCTCTCTCTCTCTCTCTCTCTCTCTCTCTCTCTCTCTCTCTCTCTTCTCTGTCACACACACACACACACAGACCAGCCGCCGTGGCGAAGTGGTTAGCGTCACGGACTTCCGGCTGGGAGGTCGTGGGTTCGAATCCCATCAGAGTCATGAGGGTTTTTCTGCCCCGACCGGCTCCTACCCAGAGTTGAGTTTGTTGTGGACTCAGCTGGGATGACTGGGACCACACAGTTGAGTTTCATCCACTTAATGGATGCGTTTCTGAGAGTGTTGCTCAAATTTCCTGACCAACACTGCAGGTGCCTGTATCTCTCAGGCCTGGTTGACGCCGGGATATATTATGAAAGGAAGCATAGAGTACAGCCCAGTCATGTAGTCTCAGACCGAAATGGAAATCCGTAGCATCATCTTCATCATCCTCATTCTCATCGATCAGCATTAAAAAAAATGTCTCAAATTCTGTGGCTCTTCATACCCTGCTCTCATGGAAACCTCAGTTTCGATGTCTTCTCCACGTTTGTGGCCTTGGTTTGAATCCGTCGGGGTCACTGGTATCTGCGAGTCCATGGGGGGCTGTCGTTGGACGGACGTGGTGGCGCCCTCGGAGGGAGAGCTCACTCACGCCGGCTCCGCGACTAAGCAATTATTGTCGTCAGTAGGGGGCTTAGTAGGTGGCGTCCTGCGTATGTTAGATCAGAACAGGCGCCACTGAACACCACTGAAGTGACTCGGCAGCAGTGCAGTGTCTCCTCCGACAGTGCCTCTTGATGACTTGACATTGACTGCTCCCTGTGGATTGCCGGTGCCGGGGCTGCGGCGGGACCAGCCGGGCTGTGGCTGTGGACGGGGTGTCGGAATGAGCGGCGTGGGTGTACTGCCTCTGAGGTGGCGCAGAAGTTGGGACAGCAAACACACACACACACACACACACACACACACACATGCACACGCATACTCTCTCTCTCTCTCTCTCTCTCTCTCTCTCTCTCTCTCTCTGTCATACACAAACACACACACACACACACACACACACACACACACACACACACACACACACACACACACATGCACATGCATACTCTCTCTCTCTCTCTCTCTCTCTCTCTCTCTCTCTCTCTCTCTCTCTCTCTGTTCCTTATGCTTATAAGTGTGCTGTTCTGTATTTGGATATGAAAATAATGTGATAAATATACCTAAGAAGGTAAAGGGAAAAGATGGTAAAAAGAGTACCTGGTGATACCTAAGAAGGTATGAATATGATCGTAGGTGAGCAAGTGGGTAGATGGCTTAACTGGGGGAGGGGATTGGGGGTCCTGTGTGTGTGTCTTAGTGTCCACACATACTAACTGTGAAAATATTGATACTAGCGACAAACACGCACTACTTGCTCCGCAGCAGTCTATCAGCTACTGAGTGTAAACAAGGGCCCGCTCGACGCAGACAGTCAGTCAGTTCTGCACACGTTAGAACTGCTTATTTTCCAGCTCTATTTGAGGATCAAAGACTCCATCCCTGCCGGCACCCATCATCTGGCCACATATTGGGCAGACACGTGACAAACACAGTTAGCAGTGTACACACACTGTTCTTCACTAACTCTTGCCTTCACTTGTAATCCTAGTGGCAGTGAGAAGCCCCAGACCAAAATGGTGTAGGTCTGGTGTTGGTCTTTTGTCTGTCACTCGTTCCTTAGGAGTCTGGTAGAGATGGCTGTTTATGGTGGTGTTCTGTGCTGTGGAATGAGAGTGACGGGGATCAGACAAAGTCCACAGGAAGCTGCACGGTCAGTCAGACGTCTGAGAAGTGGGCGTAAAGCGGTGTAGAGGAGCTGAAGTCAGTCGTTGAGAGATGGCCTGTAACTTGTGAGGACTATGTCCAGAGTAGCACCGCCATGTGCCAGTGTCTTTGCAGCTGTTTACACTCATACATTGATTGTCTCTTGTGAAACAACTGCTGTGTCTGATCGCTAAGAAAAACAGCCCTGAATGCCACCCCAATTTAGTCTCTGTCTGTGTATAGAGCTGTAAAGAGCTGTAATGACAGCATGCCCCTGGACCACCCACCCTGAGACAGCTCATCTGTTCCATCTTCCTTTTGATGATATTGGTTTAAATAAATCAGAGATAAATGTGTCTTCGTTTGCATTCTATGAACTTACAACATTGCGATTTTAAAGTAATGTCTTGATTGCTTAACAGTGTAACAGACTTTTCAGAAATTTATGTTTACCTACCTGGTGGGGATACTAGCAAAGCCATGATTTCGGTCAGTTCTGGAAATTATTTTCATTTCTGGAAATTGTTTAGCTCAGATTGTCAAAATACGAATGAAACAGGAATAGGTAGGTGTTTCAAAAATTAACTAATTTGCGCTCTCTCTCTCTCTCTCTCTCTCTCTCTCTCTCTCTCTCTCTCTCTCTCTCTCTCTCTCTCTCTCGCTCGCTCTCTCTCTCTCTCTCTCTCTCTCTCGCTCTCTCTCTCTCTCTCTCTCTCTCTCTCTCTCTCTCTCTCTCTCTCTCTCTCTCTCTCTTCTCTCTCTCTCTCTCTCTCTCTCGCTCTCTCTCTCTCTCTCTTCTCTCTCTCTCTCCTCTCTCTTTTTTCTCTCCTCTCTCTCTCCTCTCTCTCTCTCTCTCTCTGTGCGGGGGTTCAGAAAGTTTGAATGAACGTCAATGCGCGCATGTTTTCAGGTCAGTTAATCCTTTCTTGCTCTAGCAGCAGTGTTATGTCCGTGAATTTGTTGCTCTAACGGCCAGGGAAGACACCAAAAAGATTGGTGAATAGAGCATGATGAGGGCGATCCCTCAGAGACCATAGTGGAATTGTGAGTGCCAGTCTCGGAGCACAAGGCGTGGATCCTGTCCAGACAGACGGAGATTGATCGTTAGAGGACTGACTGTGATCCAGTCAGTCCTTCAGATGACACCAATAACCCAGTAGCACACTTAACAGAGATGGTAGAGTGTATGCTTTTTTTTTCCAAGTCAGAACCAAAATATTAGTAACAAAAAAAAAACAGCAAAAGAACAGAAGCAATTTGCAGAAAAGCTGAACGATTTTTACTGTAGATTTGATGATAAAGATTTTAGTAAAGAATTAAAGGAAGTGAAGGAAGAACTCCAAAGCAATGTTAAAAACGATGTTGATGGAAGTGATTCTGTTGTGATTGAGGAAAATGATGTTCAGTTGTTTTCAAAAACGTTTAATGTGAGAAAGGCAATGGGCCCTGATAATATCTGTGGAAAATTGTTGAAGGTGTGTGCTTCTCAGCTCTCCTATGTTTACAGTCGTTTGTTTACCTGGTCACTTAGAGAATGTATAATTCCTGTTTTATGGAAAAATGCCACTGTATGTCCTGTTCCCAAAAAACGCAACCCAAGCTGTTTAAATGATTACCGACCAGTTGCCCTCACATCTGTTGCATGAAATGTCTGAAAGAATTGTCCTCAGTTATGTTTTAAAAGATACTACACAGTACCAAGACCCGTTTCAGTTCGCATACCAACAGAACAGATCAACAGATGATGCCACACTCACACTTCTCCATCATGCTTTTTTCACACCTCGAAAAACCTGCCTCCTTTGTACGCATTCTCTTTATTGATTTCTCATCAGCATTCAACACCATACAACCACATCTGATGGCAAAGAAACTCATTAACATAAATGTGGGTAACAAGCTCATTCTTTGGATAATTGATTTTCTTACACAGAGGACACAGTCTGTTCGATATCAAAGTGTTGTTTCGTCTTCAGAGTCATTTCAACTGGCGCACCCCAGGGTACTGTTTTATCACCAGTGCTTTTTACTCTACACAAATGATTGTTCAGGAAGTGATTCAACTTTGTACATTAAATATTCAGATGACTCAGCACTTGTAGATCTTTCCAACTCTGATTCTGTTTACTTCAAGGAGGTTCAAAGATTTGTTGACTGGTGCGATCATAACTATCTTGATCTGAATGTAACAAAAACGAAAGAAATGTTGATTGATTTTAGAAAGATCCAAAAGCTGTACCACCACTTTTTATCAAAGGTGCTGAAGTAGAACGTGTTGAATCATACAAATATTTAGGAACTTTTATAGATAATAAGCTGAATTTTAAATCCCATGTTGAGTATGTCCACAAAAAATGTCAAACCAGATTATATTGTCTTCGCAAGCTGCGATCATTTCATGTGAATACTGACATTCTTCGGACATTTTATTCATGCTTCTTGGAATCTGTTCTAAACTTTCTCATTTATGTGTTGGTATGGTGGGTTGACTGTGAAGAGCAGAATGTGCTTGAGAAAGTGGTGAACGTGGGAGGAAAAATCGTTGGTGAGAGACAAAAAAGTCTGAGTGAGCTATATAGGTGCCGTGTTAGTTGTAAAGCGAAGAAGATTACGTGTGACCAGACCCACGTCTTTGCAATCAGTATGACCTTCTTCAGTCAGGACGAAGATATCGATCGGTTAAATGCAGAAGTGTCAGATTTAAACAAAGTTTTATTCCCCTGTCCATTGATTTCTTGAACCGAGAAGATGTTTAATTGAAATCCAAATTCCTCTATATGAATGTATGTCATATGTGAGAAAATGGGTAATGTGGCTAAATTATTGTTTATTTGCTGTGAATGTGTGTGACCACAAATTAATTTCTCAATTGAGGAATGCTGCGAAAGACACAGATACGTGTTTGTATATGTAAAAGGGAGATTGCCTTGAAGAGAGCGGAATTGGTAAGGTCTAGTAGGGTCTATTTACGGTGATTTAACATCCGTTGAGATTCAGTTTCAAAAGGTCTTCATTAAACATGACTGCGGTAGCTAATTGCTGTCAGATGTTCATAAAACTTACAAAACATAAATACCCCAGTCTCTGCATTCTCTTTATTCTGAGGTAGGATAAAAGGTACATGCTTTGCAGCACATCTACAATTTTGTCAGTCACTCTATAGCACAAAGGGGGTTGATCTGCGCTGTGCCTTGTCACACAGTGTATACAGTGTGATGGCGAAACGGTTTTATGGATAACTGATTAAGCAAAAGTTTGTGCGCTCTGGTTTCTTGATTACGCGTGGCATCCCCAGTGCACTTTCACAGACAGTAAAGTGTTCTGTTGTTGCAGAAGATTTGTTTCCAGAGTGTATCTTTCACCAGGCACAATCATATCATCAACGCTGAAATCCGCTGGCAGACCAATATTTACAAGCCAAGGCCCTATCATCCCAGACGATTTGCTTTATGGCGGTGTTAGGAAGATGCTTAACGTGATTTTAGTAGTTGCATTGGAACGAGAAAAAATGCTTAAGTTTTTTTAAACTTTGCCTGGAAAAGAAGTACTAGCATTACATGCAGACCAGCAAGGTGTTTTACGAGAGAAAAAAAAAACCTGCCATGCAGCAAAATTGATCAACGGTTTGCCATTTATGAATGATCACCTGTGCAGATACAGCGGATTCTCTCTTATAAGACATTTAAAAGAGGCTATTCGAGGTTTTTTTCAATGCAGAAGAATTTGCTATCCGTTCCTCTGACTAGAATCATACAAACAAATCAGAACAAACCATCCCGATAGTCCGTTTTCATGCTCGTCAGCTTGTTCCTTAGTCTGCCGTGTTTGATCTGAATCACTCCTCACTTACTGTTACCCTTGGGTATAAAGATTACTACTCTCTCTCTCTACTACTACCCTCTCTATCTCTCTCTCTCTCTCTCTCTCTCTCTCTCTCTCTCTCTCTCTCTCTCTCTCTCTCTCTCTCTCTCTCTCTCTCTCTCTCTCTCTCTCTCTCTCTCTCTCTGTGTGTGTGTGTGTGTGTGTGTGTGTGTGTGTGTGTGTGTGTGTGTGTGTGTGTGTGTGTGTGTGTGTACATCTTACTGTTCGGTCGGTGTTGGGACCATATGAACAAACCTATGTATGTACGGATATGCGAGTAGATGGGGTTGGTGGGTAGGTGGGTTAATCAGGACCGGGTTTGTGTTCGTGTTCTTACCCACACGCGCTAATTGCAACAGTAATATTGATACTATCAACAAGCTAACGCGACTCTCCGACAACATTTTCTGCCCCATAACAGTCCGTCAACTACCAGCTGTAAACAGGGACCAAACTGGACGCAGACAGCCTGTTAGTTCTGGCTTGGTTAGAACCACTCCTTTCTGGGTCGATTGGAGGATCAAAGACTCTGACCCTTCCTGCAACCATCATCTGGCCAAAGTTGGGCAAGCACGTGACAAATACTGTTGGCAGTGGACATGCATTCTCCTTCACCAACTCTTGCTTTCACTTGTAATTCCAGCAGCAGTGAAACCCCCCAGATAAAATGACGTAGGTCTGGTGTTGGTCTTTTGCCTGCTCATTCCTTAGGAGTTTGGTAGAGTTGACACTTAATGATGAGGCTGTGTGCTGTAGAATGAGGTTGAAGAGGATCAGGGAATGTCAATATGTAGTTGTATCATTCGTCAGACGCTGGGAAGTGGGCGTATGGAACTGTACAGGAATTGACGGTGGCTGTTGGGAGATTTCCTCCTTACTTAGGACTTTGTCAAGAGAAGCACCATTATGTGCCAGCGTTTTGTCTGGTCTGTTCAGACTTGTATATTGGTTGTCTCTTGTGAAAAAGCTGGTGTACATAATGGCTAAAAAGGGCACCGCACTTTAGTCTTCATCTCTTTATAGAGCTTAATGACAGTCTGCAACGCAAGTGGGTCACACACCATAAGATAAACTGTTTACTCTATCTTCCTTTTGGAGATGTTGATTCACATAAAATGTACGTATGCGTGTCTGTGTTTGCGTTCTGTGAACTACAACGCAGATTGCGAAATGAGTTTTTGATTGCTTAACATGTTTACAGACTTTTTACAATTTCCCTTTGTACACAGAACGTGGACATGTTTCCACAGTACAGCCACGAATTCGTTCAGTTCTGGAAATTTATTTAGCTCAGAATATCAAAATAGGACAGAAATAATGAGTGTGAAAAATTGAAGTTTAAACAAAAATTAAGTATATATTGAATAGATCGAGATTTAAAAGAACGAAAAAGACGAAAGAAGATAAAGAGTATCAAAATATTTCTCGACATTATAGATGGATTCTCAATCAATGATAGTAATAATAATAATAGTAGTAATTATTTAATCATAATAATGGTGATGACGATGATGATGATGATGATGATGATAATATTATTATTTTCTGGCTCGGCTGTCTGATGGGAAACAAAAAACCGAGTTGTTTTTCAAGAAGGTCGAGGAATGTAGCTACCTATGGTTTTGTGGATGTCAAACTCAGAAATGAATAGATATAGGCTGACAATGAACAAAAACGGATATCCAAAGATTTGCTTTAAGAGAGACTAGATGTAAAGATGTTCATAGTTATTACAATGTAAAGATGTTCATAGTTATTACAATCATAGTGGATGAACTAACACGCATTCTTTCTGTGATTTTCTCTCGGGTACATTTCACACATTTTCTCTCTCTCTCTCTCTCTCTCTCTCTCTCTCTCTCTCTCTCTCTCTCTCTCTCTCTCTCTCTCTCTCTCTCTTTTTGCTGGTGTGGAGTGTTTATAAGAACGTCAGTGCGCGCATATGTTCAGGTCCGTGAACCCCTTCTTGTTGCAGGGACATGTGTGTCCATGAATTTGTAGGTATAACGGCTGAAGGCGATGCCCAAAATGTCAGTGAATAGATCGTGATGAGAGCGATTCCTCAGAGACGATGATGGAGTCGTGAAGTGTTCGTCCGTGAGCTAAGGACTTAGATCCTGTCCAGACAGACAATCGATCTTCAGAGGTCTGGCTGTGATCTGATCAGTTCTTCACAGCTGTCGGCAACACTACAGAGAGATAGTAACGATTCCGCATGGTTTTCCATGTCATGTCGGCGAATGATATGAATTCTGTACAAACTTCTCCTTTCTTCGTCTTTTCCTGTCTTCTGTCCGCCTCTAAAGACAAAAGTAGCTTTTTCAGCAGCACCTCTCTGCCGAGGCATGTTCAGTATTGCTTGCTGCACATTGTGTGCAGTTTGGTGCTTCCTTCCCCTTCATCTTCTTTTCTTTACCATTCTCAACCTAACCCAACCTCTTTTTTTTTAATATTGTTAATAGAAAATTTCTAAAAAGGAAAGTTATTAGTTCTGCAACACAATCCAAACAAACAGATTACAGGACAAAAACACGTTGCATTTCGACCCTCTTAAGGCGTTCCTCAGGCAAAATAAATAACATTTAGGATAATGAATACGAAGTACGAGCAACCACTTATCTTCTCATAGTTGGGCAAAAAATGGTGTTTCGGCGCAGAATGGGTTATTTGTTAATACGAATTGGAATGTGAGAGCGTTATTGTTTGTGCCTGAGTTTGTAGGTGTCTTGCTGGTGATTACACTGGGGCTATTAAGTGTATGTTTGTGTGGAATGTAGTAGTGTGGATATAAAGCACATTGAACTCATATGAGAGATGTTAATTATTCTTCATACGTCTTCATGAGGAAGGAGGGTGGTGTTTTGTTGATGTGATAAAGTCTTTGTCTGGAGAGGAGGGAATGGGAAAAAAAAGACTATGGTTGGGTATGTCTTCCTTAATGTGCGGAGCACTTTATGCCTTATAAACCCATTTTAAAGTTACTGAATTCGGTCAAATAGACAAGAGATATTACTTCTGAGACTGTGGCCAAATACAGTAATATTCCAGTGGAATACACTGTGTCATATAACTCTAAACCAGTTGTGTTTCGCGCTTTCCACCACCTTACATGTCATAAACAGAGATATATCTGATCTGTTGATGTGTATTTTCTGTTCGGTGGTATATACATACTTGTGTGTGTGTGTGTGTGTATGTGTGTGTGTGTGTGTGTGTGTCTCTGTGTGTGTGTGTGTGTGTGTGTGTGTGTGTGTGTGTGTGTGTAGGGGTAAGAAGGCAGCAAAATGCTGCATAGCCCCACTGGCTGGCACGCTGCACTCTGAAAAAAAAATAATATAATATTAACAGAGTCCGGTACAACTGATGTAATGTTGCATGAATGTATTTCTCTAGTTTGCAAGATGTAATAGTGCGGAGGAAACCCTTTGTATGCGTGATAAGGAGGCTATCTTGAACAGAGTGGAATTGATAAAGTCTAGTGGCGTCTTGTCATGGTGATCAAACATCCTTTGAGATCGAGCATGAATTGGTCTTTATAAAACCTGACCACGGATGCTTGCCACTAACTCGGGTTTTCTTAAAACTTTCTAAACCATCAGGACGTCCCCTGATTGTTCCTGCATTTTCTTTCTTGTGAACTGGGATAAAAGCTGCGTGCAGTTATACCAACATCTACAGTTTTATCGGTAACTTCAGAGTGAGCGGTGGCTGATCTCTCCAGTGTAACATTAACATGACAAAAACCGTTTCATTGATGGTGGTTTTTCTTTGCTCCGGTTTCATTATTACAGGTGACATAGTGAGTGCACTCCCACAGGCACTACAGTATTCTGTTATTGCGGGAGATTTGCTTTCAGAGTACATCTTTCGCCAGTCACAATCCTATCATTCATGCTGATATCTGCTGGCAGACCAATATTTACAAGTCAAGACCATATCACCCAAGAAGATAGACTTCGTGGCAGTATGGCTGTGTAAAAAGTTCAGTTGTCAGGTTCCCTGTGGTTAGAACAGGTTGAAGTGGAAAGAAGAGAGGGCTGAAGGTGGTGGGTATATTTTACATGTAATACTAGCACAACGTGCTGACCGATAAGATCTTTATGGAGAAATAAATAAAGAACCCACCTTCTAATGCACTGTTTTTGCCACACTGTCTGTTTGCCACATTGGTGTAACCATTTGTGCAAGCATCATCGATGCTGTCTTATAACACGACAAATTAACTATTCAACGTCTTTTTTTTTTTTTTTTACCGAAGAATGTGTTATTCATTCTGCTGACTAGAACTGTAGAAAACAGTATGATCCGTCCCACAATTTTGTTTTCTTTTCTTTTCTTTTTTGCATGCTTGTCAGGGTGTTTTTTGTTGTTGTTGTTGTTGTTGGGGTTTTTTTTTGTCCATATGTATCTTTTTAATGGGTCAGGTTTGAGTTGTATAGAGTGTGCCCCCAAAGGCGCATACAATTTGAGGTGTGTGTGCGTGCGTGTGCGTGTGTGTATGTGTGTGTGTGTGTGTGTGTGTGTGTGTGTGTGTGTGTGTGTGTTGTTTGTTAGCTTGTTTGTGCGTGCGTGCGTGTATGCATATG
>JADBJO010001294.1:250000-270000 GCA_016801955.1 Conus betulinus
AATAACAATAATAATGATAATAATAACAATAATAATAATGATGACAATAAGAAGAAGAAGAAGAATGATAATGATAATAGAAGGAAAAGAAGAAGAACAATAATTGTTAAACAGGGTAAGTTACGTTCTGGCTCTTCTACCTGTTGGAAACAAAATACAGATTTTGTTTTCAGAAAGGCCAAAGAATCCACTTCCTGGGGAACGTTTTTCAGAATGTCAGAGTCACTCAAGTATAGACTAATCATAAACGAAAAAATACTAATATCTAAAGGAAGTATTATAAGAGAACTCAGATGTTCGTAGACACTGGAAACATAGGAATCAGTTTTCACGCTTTGTTTCTGTGATTTTTTCTCTCAGGTTCTTCTCTCTCTCTCTCTCTCTCTCTCTCTCTCTCTCTCTCTCTCTCTCTCTCTCTCTCTCTCTCGTACACATACACACACATCTCTCTCTCTCTCTCTCTCTCTCTCTCTCTCTCTCTCTCTCTCTCTCTCTCTCCCCACGGGGGGGGGGGGGGAGAGTCTGAATGAACGTTATGTGCGCATATTTTCTGGTCAGTTACTCCCTTCTTGTTGCAGCGACCTACATGTCCATGAATTTGTTGCTCCAGTGGTGACAATGTTAGTGAACAGAGCGTGAACAGGGCGATCTCTCAGAGACGATGATGGAATTCCGAGTGTCCGTCTGTGAGCTGAAGGCGTAGATCCTGTCCAGACAGACGGAGATCGATCGTCAGAGGTCTGGCAGTGATCCGGTCAGTCCTTCAGATGACACCAATAAACCAGTAGCACACTTGCATGAGGTGGCAGAGTTTCTGCTCTGTTTCCAAGTCAGCATCAGCAGCAACGTATAAACTCCATATGAACTCCTCCCATCTGAATCTTTCGCTGTATTCTGTGCACCTCTGGAGACAAATGGACTGGGTTTTTTTTAGCAGCACCTTGAATTCCCTGGAGATTCATGTTCAGGTCTGCCTTCTATGCATTGTTTGCATTTTGGTACTCCCGCCCCCTCATATTCTTCTTCTCTTCACCACTCTCACCCTTGTTTAATGTTTGTTGATATGATTGGTACATGGATGCGGTTTTTTTGTTTGTTTGTTTGTTTTGTGTGTTGTTGTTGTTGTTTTTGCCTGAGTTTACATGTGTTGTTAGTATTAAATTGAGGTTGGCATAGTGCATTTTAAATGTGAAATGTTCATGTAAAGCACCATGAAATCACATGAGAATGAAACTCTTCATTTTTCTTCGTAAGGAAGACTATGGCGTTTGATACCTTGTAGGTAGGATAAAGTCTTTCACCGGAGAAAAAGGAAAAGAAAAAAATTAATTACTAGTTCTGTTTTCCTTAACGTGCGCAGCAGTTTACGACATATTTCTGTTTTTAACTCAGCCAAGTTAGGAAAATAAATCAGACACAGTTGTTAGACTGCGGGCAAATACAGAAACTTTTATCCCAGAGTAAGACACTGCTTCATATAACTGCTGGACAGTTGCGTTTTGTGCTTCCCATCAGCTGCCATACCATAAAAAAGGAGATATCAGAGATGTCCATTTAAATTTTCTCGTTTGGGTGTGTATGCATACTTATCTTTCAAGTGTGTGCATGCAGGTATACGTGTGTGTGTGAGCGTATGTGTGTGTGTGTGTGTGTGTGTGTGTGTGTGTGTGTGTGTGTGTGTGTGTGTGTGTGTGTGTGTGTGTGTGTGTACGTGTGTGTGCATGTGTGTGTGTGTGTGTGTGTGTGTGTGTGTGTGTGTGTGTGTGTGTGTGGAGCGGCAGGAGGGCAGCAGAAAAATTCTTTATGGCCACGTCGGACTTTGATAGAAAATGTAAGAATTTCAACAGGGTCCAGCAGAATGAATGTAATGTAGCATTACTTTGTTTTTCTTGTTCACTAGAGGGAACACTGGAGAAGAAGCAGATGTGTTCGTGTGCGTCATAATGTCTTGAAGAGTGGAATCGATAAGGTCTAGAAGTGTCTTGTATGGAGATTGAACATCAATCGAGATCAACGAGTATGAACGAGTCTTTATTAAACGTGACTAAGGATGCTAGATACTCGCTGGTGTTCCTAAAACTTTTTAAAGCATCAACGAAAAAAAATGGGGGTCCCCAGTCTGTTCCTGCATTGTATTCTTTTCCGGTCTGGGATAAAATCTGCATGCTTTAATACCGACACCTACAATTTTATCAGTAATTTGTAGAGTTCAGTAGGAGTCCATCTCTGCAGTGCCATCACAATACAGTTTAACATCATAATGACAGAGTACATCTTTCCAGAGTACATCTTTCGCCATTCACAGTTCTGTTATAAATGATGATGTCTGCTGGCAGACCAATATTTACGCGTCGTAACTTTATCTTCCCTAAAGATTTACTCCATGGCAAGATTGTGGTGCAAGAGGCTCAGTCGTCAGTTTCCCTGGGTTTGGAACAAGACTAAAGTTGTTGCAATAGTACAAGGAAAGAGTACATTTTTTTAAAATATAAAGTTGTTGCAATAGTACAAGGAAAGAGTACATTTTTTTTTTAATTTCACCTGGTGAAAAAAATAATATCATAAAGCCTAGCCGAACACGAGATTTTAATGAGAAAAAAGAACGTCTGCGCATGCACCAAGAGACTTGTTTGTCATGTATGGGCGACCATCTGTGCAGCCATGACTAACACTGTCATTATGGACGTATTTGAAAGAGGTTATTCAAGGTCTGATTCTTTTGGCTAGAATCGCCCCAAAACAGAATATTCCACTAGTCTCTATTTCATGCTTGTCAATCTCTTCTTGAAATATGTGAACTTATTTGTAATTAGTCTGTCTTAATTGTGTATGTGTGTATCCATAAGTGTGTAAAATTCATGTGGTGTGTGTGTGTGTGTGTGTGTGTGTGTGTGTGTGTGTGTGTGTGCGTGTGTGTGTGTGTGTGTGTGTGTGTGTGTGTGTGTGTGTGTGTGTGCACGCATGCTCGCAAGTACACACATCTGTGCACATGTATATGTATATCATGTAGGGGCATGCTTATACGCATTTGAGCGGATGCTTAATGTATTAATTCATTCACCAGTCCATTCATACTTCTCTCAAGGACCCGAACATCCAATTGTTCCTCTGGGACTGCACTATGCCGATGAAACCAAATGCGTTAGCAGAGAGCCATCCATCCTCATCAGTCCGCCCTCTCTGATCTGAATCAGTCCTCTCGCACTGCCTCGGCTTTCTGCTCCATTAACCGCTCAGCCTAATGTCGTTGTCGGCTCATGTGGGTTTATTTCCACGCTCTTGTCAGCCAGGCGGAACAGAGAAAGAGCTGACACGTTGCTGATGATGCTACTCAAGGTCAGAGGTTGAAAGACTGTGAAGTGATGTCTCTCTGTCTGTGTCTGTGTCCCCGTCTCTGTCTGTCTGTCTGTCTCTCTCTCTCTCTCTCTCTCTCTCTCTCTCTCTCTCTCTCTCTCTCTCTCTCTCTCTCCTCCTAAACTTCTTCCTTCCTTCCCTCTCTCCCTGCCTTCCTCTCTCCCTCTCTGTCCGTCTGTCTGTCTCTCTCTCTGTCTCTCTCACAGTCTCTCTCTCTCTCTCTCTCTCTCTCTCTCTCTCTCTCTCTCTCTCTCTCTCTCTCTCTCTCAATAATGTTGGAATACGAGAATGAGTAAATGAATATACTTTTTCTGGTCAGCGTCAAACTTGGGCTGTTCAGCAGGTGATGGTGTTCATGTTGCCGGCTTTTATACAGAAATAACTGTCCCGTCATCTTGGATTGTATGTGTCTTTGAAAAAAGGCATTTAATTCCGTGGAAAAGACACCTTGCATTGATTTATACAATATCTAAGATAGTATTAGACGTAGAGTGTACAAGTGTGTGTGGAGCGTGTAAGAGAACGTTAACTGTAGGATTAGGTATGGCTTAACACTGATTCGGTTAACAGAAAACTTGGAGTTAAGAAGGCAACACTTTCGGCCTCGTGCTGTACTCATTTTTTTTTTGATATAGTGAACTTACCAAAATCTAAAAAGATGTAGAGGTATTTTGCCTTTTTTTTTTTCTGATTACATATTTGACTTTTTAATACTTTTATTGTCAGATGATATTGTCACGTTAATTCATGTTCAAAACGGTGAAAACAATTCGTATAGAATTTTGTGAAATACACGTGAAGTAAAAATGATGAGGTCCTAAAAACTGGAAATAAAGAACATCAATTTTTTTTGGATGAGAATAAGAGATTTATTGGCATGTTATTATAGATTCAGAGAATATAATAGAGCAATTTTGATTTTACTATCGTATAAAAGGATCCAAAGAATATGACGTTCAATGTTTTGAGGCTCTTGGTAAAATTACATGAGTTTATTCTATGTCTATCTATCTATCTATCTATCTATCTATCTATCTAAAGTATTTGTGTTCGTCTTTTTTTTTTCTTTTAAGAAGCAGTTTAGTTCAGAGAAACTATGCCGTCGTAACTCGATTTAACGTCTTACATTACATTCATGATTGCTACCGGGGGGAAGGGGGGGTTCATAGAATTTTTAAATGAATACAATGAGATTTGGTCACCCACTTTTCATGAGAGGCCAAGGCCCAAACAGCCTGCATACTGTTTGCATCTCTCTCTCTCTCTCTCTCTCTCTCTCTCTCTCTCTCTCTCTCTCTCTCTCTCTCTCTCTCTCTCTCTCTCTGAATGTACATAAAATGTCCAGTAAAAGAAAACAAGTAAATAATAATTTAACAGTTAACGATTGGTTTTACCATTTTAAAGGTTTACTTGAAGTGTAAGTAACTAGAGAGTGTAACAACGAAGCTAATGATGACTTTGAAGCAAATTATGATGTTGAAGAAGACTTTAGCGCGATGAACCGTCCAATATCAAAAGAAGAAGTGTTACTTGCTGTTAGAAAGCTAAAGAAGGGTAAATCTGCAGGCCCAGATGAAATATATGAGTAATGTTGAAACATGGCGGGGATCGAGTTATTGATTTTTTTCGTAAAATTGTTTAATGTGTTGTTTGATAAAGGTGTTTTCCCAGATAACTGGACAAACTCTATTGTAATTCCTTTGTTTAAAAAGGGAGACGCAGATAATCCAGGTAATTATAGGGGTATATATATCTATGTGATACGAGCAGTAAAAATCTATAGTACAGTCATAAATAGCAGACTTCAAGTGTGGGTTACAGAATATAATTTGACGGGTGAATATTGGGCAGGATTCAAATGGGGCTATTCTACTGTTGATCATATGTTTACGTTGTTGTGATTGGTTCAGAAGCAATTTTGTTTAAACCGCAAATTTTATGTAGCCTTCATCGATTTTGAGAAAGCTTTTGATTCCATTAACAGACATCTATTGTGACCTATACTCTTGAGAAATGGCATAAAAGGCAAAATGTTTCGTTGTATTCATAGCATGTATACTAATGTTAAAACCAGAATTAGATGTGGTTCTTTGCTTACAGATTAGATTAACCGCACACGTGGAGTGAAACAAGAGGGTGTTGCAGTCCCGTTTTGTTTTCCTTGTTTATAAACGAATTAGCATTAGAAGTTATCAGGGAAGGGAACACGGGGCTACTTTTTCGTCAGACTATTTTGAACTGTTTATATTGCTTTTGGCTGATGACGTTGTGTTGCTCTCTGAAACCGTTATCAGTCTTCAAACACAGTTGAATAATCAATATAAAGCAGCTTCAGCTCTCCAGCTAAAAGTAAATATGGACAAAAGTAATATTATTGTGTTCAGAAAAGGAGGGTATCTAGGAGCTGGATGGATGGATGTATGCCGGAGCTGTAATGCCTGTTGTTAATGTATACAAATACCTAGGAATTTGTTTTACAACAAGATTCAGTTTTGTTATAGCATGTCGTAATTTAAGTAGTAGAGCTAAAAACGCTTTACTGTGCATTTCACAAAAGTTATACAAATTTTAAAATAACTCGTTGACTGTGCTTTCGAACATTTTCGATTCACAAATTCAGCCGATTGTTTCAGTACGGCGCAGAGCTATGGGGACTTGATAATGCGGCATCTGAATGTGAAAGGGTTCACTTATTTGCTCTCAAAAGATTTTTAGGCGTAGAGATGTGAACTCCTAATGGCTTTGTTTACGGAGAGACAAACAGATACCCTACATATGAATTCGGCTGTAAAATGTGTAAAGTTTTGGTTAAAATAGACAAGAATGGAGGATCTAGGCTACCCCACAAAGCTTACAAAATGTTGTATGATTTAGACATACGTGGAAAGAAAAAACTGGGTTACAAATGTTCGTCGTAAACTATATATGTTTGGTTTTGGATATGTATGGCTTAACCAAGGTGTTGAGGGAATAGACAGATTTCTGCAAGTTTTCAGAGAACGGTTAATTTTATGTAGATGGCAAGAGTGGGACCCTCATATTAGTGATAGTGAAAGGTTTTATGTTTACAGAACGTTTTGCAAGGTGCCTGAGGTATAAAAAAATATTTACGGATGAATTTAGTTAGGCATTTAAGGTATGTGTTGACGAGGTTTCGATTTGGCATTTCTGAAATAGCGCAACATCGTTTACGTTACTACATAGTAATGCTGACTTAAAATGTCCGCTTTGCAAAAATAAAACAGAAAATGTTCATTTTGTCTTATGTTGTCCTGTTTTGAGTGACTTAAGAACACAGTATATACCTTGTAAATTTTATGCAGATCCAAATTAATTTACACTTGCTTTGCTTATGGCAACAGAGCATAAACAAACTGTGAAAACAACTGTCCATTTATCTTTACAAAGCATTCAAGTTGCCTTCTGTTCTGGTTTCTTGATTAGATACTAAAATATGTTGTTAATTATGCATTTTGTATAGAAGTTACGTACCCCTTCATGAGGGGCAATGGCCTATTCATGAATAAACTTTCTGTTTCCGTTTCTCTATCTCTCTTCTTTTTTCATCTCCTTTGCTACCTAGCATGTCTCTCTTTCTTTCAAAGTGCACTCAAATACATGTGAGAGAATGTATATGTGTACATCCCTTCCACCACTAACTCTCTCTCTCTCTCTCTCTCTCTCTCTCTCTCTCTCTCTCTCTCTCTCTCTCTCATTTCTTTCTTTCTTCCTCCTTCCTCCTCTCCCAACTCTCTCTCTTTCTCTCTCTCTCTCTCTCTCTCTCTCTCTCTCTCTCTCCCTCCCTCCCTCTCTCTCTCTCTCTCTCTCTCTCTCTCTCTCTCTCTCTCTCTCTCCCTGCATGCATGGCGTAGCTGAAGCCATGAGCATATAGAAACACATACTCATGCATATTATTGCCTGTCAAAGAGAGAGTGAGAGACAGAGACACAGACAGACAGGCAGAGATGGGAGCGAGAGAGAGAGGGGGAGTGCACGTATATAATTAATTGTAATATTGATGTGCATTGTTTTGGTCAGCCCACTAGACTTCAGTCAAGTCTTCTGGTTACTCTCACAAAACTCCACTCCCTTTGTTGGGTGGATGGGATTAATCCTTGCCTGTCTATACAGGGAGTGTCCGCAGGAGTATCAGCCTGCGTACGCAGAAGAAGAAAAAAAGTCATCTGGTTCATTTCCAGTCTGTCAGACAAAGATCCAGCCAGTGGCAGGCAAGAACCCAGTTCTGGATGGATTTTTTTTTTTAATTCCGCCTCACGATCAAAGACCTCACCCCATCCCCCACCATCCACTTGCACTTAACTTTTTACTACTACTAACGTATTCAAACAAACCAAATACCAGGGAGACATCTTTAGACAATTGTCAGCACTAGATAAACTCGTCCCCAAGTCAGGTTTTAAATTGCAGTCCTAGCGACAAGGAAAAGCCACGAAAGAAAATGATGTAGTTTTCGTTCTCGACTTTCGTCCTCTACTCGATCCTTATAAGTTTGGTAACGTTGTTTCGTGACTGACACTCTGTGCTCTTGAATAGTGGGGAAGAGGACTGGGGAAACGTTAAAATGAAGTGCGGTAGTATGTGAGGCTTGACGAGAGAAAGTGAAGAATTGTATAGATACTGAACTTGGTTGTTGAGAGATCTCTCCTAGCTTGTAACTGTGCCAAGAGAAGTACTGTCATGCATGAAACTTACGTCTTTGTTTTTTTTCTTTCTCTACCTTGTTGCCGTTGGTCTCCTCTCTGGTTTGGCTAATTTACCAAAGGCTGTGAAACGAGGACCACAGTGCCGTTGTCTTCTGTTTGTAGCGCTATGAAGACAGATTGCGACAAGTCACAGACCGTAAGACTGTTTATTTGTTCGATCTCATTTGAAGAGCATGATTTACATAACGAGAGCGCTGTTCGTTCGTTCCATCTCGTTTGAAAAGCACTGATTTACGTAAAGAGAGATCTATGAATGTGTCCCTCTGTGGTCAGTAGACTGATAGCGAAAACTGCCCATGAAAGGATTTTCAGACAGATATTTACATACAAATAGCTAATAATCCGTGTTCGAACTAATTCAATGCTTGTTGATTCAAAACATCCTACAGTCGCAGATGTTTAGGTTGTCTGCAGTGGCCTCACTGTGCAACTGGATCTGAAGGGTGGATGTTTTGTTCAATCGTAGAAACTGGCGAATGAAAGAGCACTTCTGTAATACCTTCTTCAAAGCGCATATCAAGAAATGCATGAATATGAATTGACCAGTTACTTCACCTTAAATGTATTTCATGCAATGGTTCTTTTAGTGTTATTGTACGGTTGTGAAATATGGGGTCTTAATTCATTAATGTTCTAGAGAAATAACAAATGAAAATTTCCAAACGATTTATTTTGACAACAGAAATGTACTGTTGATAAATTTTAAGCAAATGGAGTGTATATACTTGCCATCATTTCTCATCAAATCAAGAGTAATCCGTGTTTGAACCAGTGTTACATCTGCAAATTCTAGAAAAGTTTCAAAACATGTTTAGTTTATCGTATCATTTATACATATAATGGCGTCATCAGTTGGATAGGATCAGTAAAGTTGTTATCAAGTTCTGGATGAAACAGAATGCAATCGCATTTTCTCATCGCAAGTGTTTCAAATGAAGACATTCACTTCGAAATGCTACTCACTCTTTGAAAGACTATTTTCAAAAGCTTTGACCAGAAGCCTTACAGCAAAATAACAAATCCATATTTTACAGACATTTTGAAAAAAAAATACACAAAAAGCAGTGTAGGAAAGAAGATAACCTTACATGAATACGATTTCATTATTCAGTTTCATGTGAAACAATCTTTATCGAGCAGTTCAGGCTGGGTCGGTTAGTACAGTATTTGAACAACAACAACAACAAAAGTTACATAGCTTTCTTGTGCTTTAACCCATTTCGGACGATCTTCATTCAACCAAAGATCATCTTTTGTGGTCATTCTTTCCTTCGTGTATGCTAACAAAAGAAAAGAAAGAAAGAAAAATACTTCGTGGTCGTCCGACACGTGCTTTCACGCCTCAATTAGTGTTTAGCCCAGAATGCTAGTGCTCCGTAACAACCCTTCCAAATTGTTTGTGGTCTTTGTGCATGGGTTCTTAAACCGCGGATTTAAGAATTAGCAGACGTGCAGGGTGAATGTGGGATCGCAGGAACGGAAGGAAAGGACAGGAAGAATATCGATCTGTACCAGCCCGATGGGAATGTGCGGTGTACTGAATCGAAAAAAACCGTAAGTGGACGCAATGACAGTCAGGCCTATTCATTATGTCTCAGTATAAACGTTTTTTTTTTTAGCCATTTCAAAAGAAAGACAGGTGGCTCTTCGTCTAACAGTGAAAGTGACAGTCCTGAGAGTGCCAAACCACCAAATATAAAAGATTAAACTTTGAGGTAGAGTCTGACGAAGTGGAAGTACAGATGGCAGATGTAATGGGTGAACTGAATAGTCGATTGCACAGACTACAGGAAAGCCTAGCATCAAAAGAGGGCATTAGAAAAATGAAAAAGGAAATTAAATCTGATACGGAGGTTCTTTGTGAAAAAATTTGATCGGAAATTTGAGGCGATTGAGGAAAGACTAAAGAAAAGCGAAAGTAAAAAAGCTGTTGCTGGAGGAGATATCTGTTCTGAAAAAACCAACGCAGATCTTTTCACGCAGCTTTAATTCCAGGGTAAACAGCTGGCATCGTTACGCAGACAACACAACGATATGGAACAACATGGCCGAAGGTGGAATCTTCGTGTTTTTAACGTAGCCGAGTCTGAGCCTGAGGTAACAGAGTCCACAGGTGCTTGTACTCAAAAGGTGTGCAAGATTTTCAACGATTGGTCGGGGTGGCGGTCAGAGAGGAGGACATCGAGGTGGCCCACAGAATCGGCAGGAAAACTCAGGCACCACCAGGCCTCGGCCGATCATTGTCCGGTTCTACTCCCGTATAAAGAAAGGTGAAATTCTGTCAGAGCATCAAACACTCAGAGGTAACCGACAAAGACTTTCTGTTGCCAAAGATCTGAACGCTGCTCACTACAAACTGTTGAAAGAGGCCAAACAACATTCAGCCACACTAGACGCATGGACGTCCAACATGAAATGTAGCAAATAATTTAGTATCCTTTTTGCTGTCGTTGTAGAACGTCTGGGTGATGGAGTTCATTCAATATTTATCCTTAAAGCTACCTCTGTACTGCTTTTTCCACCCTTCCTGTCGCCCATCTTTTGTCTTGCTTCGTTGCCCCTTTCACAATCTATGCAGCATGGAAATAGGATCGACAATAGGACAAGACAGAAATGTGCAAACATTGAATATTGGATGTCTTCTGGACTACATCATGTGTGCCTGTTTATGAATTTTTCAGAGGGTGTGATATTGGTTCACTGTCGCTTATCCATCTTCTCTGCGTGGTGGAGGGGAGAGGGGTGACGGGATATCCTTGGGCCTCCCCCTGCTAGCTTTCTGCTGTGTGTGCTTTTCTTATACTTTTAAACAATGGTGGGGGAATGCGAGTGGGGGGGAAAGAGATGTCCTTTGGGCATTGCTGTGGGGGGGGGGGGGGGAGTGGAGGAATGTCCTTCGTTCCCACGTTTGTCCTTAACCTATGAAACACCTCCCTAGTGCTGTAAGAGGGTGTGACGAAAATGATCTTTTGGACCTACTGTTGTTCCACCTTTCCCTGCCTTTCTGTACTTCACAAGATACGTGAGGGGATTGAATGGCCTACCGCCTCTGAGCTGTTCAGTTGTGTGTGGTGCAATAGTTTTTAAGGGTTTGTTGTTGTTGTTAAAACAAATCGTAGTGTATTTTTGTTAAGAGCGTGCCTTTTGGGGGAAATGGTGAACGCGCCATAGGAGTTCATGTCTTCTGTGAATACTGCTCTGTTTTTGTGTTTTCTTCTTTTTTTTTCCATTCCGCTTGTAAGGCTTTTTCACCCCGAGGCTCTAAAACAATTAGATACATATTACTGGTGCCCTGCGCCGTGTTGATGATCCGTGCTTTTTCTCTTTCCTTCCTCCCTCTCCCTCCCCCCCCCCCCCCCCCCCCCCCCCCCCCCCCCCCCCCCTCTCTCTCTCTCTCTCTCTCTCTCTCTCTCTCTCTCTCTCTTTCTCTCTCTCTCTCTCTCCGCTCTCACCTTCTCTCTCTCGTTCTTCTTCTTTTTTCTCTCTTTCTCTGTAATCTGACACTAATATAATCACTCGTGCCCGCGGGCCATTGTGCGCACGGGTATGCAGACATGCACACAATGTTGGTGCTGAGCTCCAGCGTTCCTGCTGTTAGTTTGGGCGTGCTTGTGGATCACAGACACGTAACACTGGTCATTGTCTTCCCCATGAACACCGTTCTTTCCCTAAAGGTGTGAAAAGGGTCAAGTCTGTGTTTTGATTTCTTTCTTGCTCAGTATGCAGTCTTGGAATTTGAAGGGTCAGAAATGTTACACACTTGTTCTCTGACCGTATTTCACCTTAAACAGATGGAATTGTGGCGGCCCTTTCGTGACAAAACGCTACCTTGTATTGTGTATACTTCCTGTTATTATATTTTTCTCTCTGTGTGTGTGTGTGTGTGTGTGTGTGTGTGTGTGTGTGTGTGTGTACAATTTACAGTAGGAGACCAGCTCTTTCTATGTTTTGCTTATGAAAGGTGAGAACAAACACAATAGCATTTTCCATAGCAAGAAAAAAAAAAAGAAAGAAAGAAAAAACAGAAAGAGGCAAAACAGGAGAAACAAGTAGAAGAAGAAAGCATTGAAGAGTTAGAGAAAAAATATTCCAAAAGCGAAGATCAACACAGTTTGGAAAAATATGAAGCAGATCACGTGGAAATTAGAAGTTAAAAAAAATCGATGGAGTTTTATTGCGCTCCAGAACAAGATGGATAGATGAGGGTGAGAATGTATCTAAGCTTTTCTGTAATCTAGAAAAAGGCACTACATAAGTAAATGTATGAGAAAAATGATAACACAAAACGGGAGAGAAGTAAATAGAAAAAATGAAATAATGAATGAAGTTAAGTATGTATGTGAAAATCTATAAAGAAAGACAAATGTTGAAAAATCGCGAAATCACTGACATGGTGAAAGATTTCCAACTTTATCATACCAAGACTCAAAGAACATAGACGGAGGAATCACCTTAGAAAAAGCTTCATACTCTCTGAAGAACATGAAAAGCAATAAAAACCCAGGCACAGGCGATTTTACATCATAATTTTTTTTAATCAATAGGAATTTTTGTTGTTCGCTCATTAAATGATGGCTTTAGACAGGGAGAATTATCATCCCCTCAGAAAGAAGGCATAATCATTTGTCTTCCAAAGGGTGGTAAGCGTAAGGAATACATTCAAAATTGGAGACCTGTTACATGACTGAATGTTGTATACAAGATAGGGTCATCGTGAATAGCAAATAGGCTTAAAAATGTACTTCCCAAGATTATAAATGAAGATCAAACAGGGTTCATGGGTGGTAGATATATTGCGCGATAACATAAGACTTATTTACGACCTTATCCACTATGTAAACGTTACAAATCGTCCTGGGTTGTTGTTATGTAATGACTATGAGAAAGCTTTTGACACTTTAGACTGGAATTTCATGGTGAAAACCTTGAAAGCTTTCGGATTTGGTCCAACTATATGCCAGTGGATATAATTGTTTTATAGAAATATTAAATCAACAATAATTGTGAATGGTCATTGTTCGTCTTGGTTTATAGTTGAGACAGGGAAGTAGTCAAGGTAACCCCGTTTCACCATATCTGTTTTGAATCTGCGTAGAAATGCTTGCTATCATGATAGAGAGAAAACATATTGATTGAAGGTATAAAGATAAATAATACCGAGCATAAAGGTAGGTCAGTTTGCAGATGATATTCAGATGATGACCAAGGGTGATGCAGCGTCTTTGGAGGCAATCATTGAAACGATCAGAGTATTTAGCTGTAAGTCTGGTTTATGTATAAATGATAGCAAAACGCAAGCAATATGGTTAGTTAATAAGAAATGGTCGACAGTAAAATATTTACCACATTTACAGATCAAATTGGAATCCAAAATTGAAAATTTTAGGCGTGTGGTTTTCGGTAGATCTAGATGGCTTTAAGGAAATGAATTATAATGAAAACTTTTCAGAAATAAAAAAGCTATTTGACATCAGATTAAGAGGTCTATAACTCCACTGGGCAGAATCACTGTATTGAAATGTTTAATCCTATCCAAAATAGCACAACTCTGATTACTCTTGCCAAATCCGCTAGACGACTTCATAAACGGTTTGCAAAGTATGTGCTTCAAATTCATCTGGAAAAGGAAACGGGACAGAATCGGTAGAGAAACGGTAATGGAGAGCGTTAAAAGGAGGATTAGGCCTACTTGATGTCAAAAAGTTTATAAGTGGCCAAAAGCTGATTTGGATACGCAAGCTGATACAGAATACACAAAAAAGGGGAAAGGTATTATATCTGCATTATTCCCTGTCGTGGATAACATTGGCATATATGGGGCATCTTTCCCAATGACTGTCAATGTAAATCGCTTCTGGAAACATACATTTGAAGCGTATAAAGAATTTTCACGAAAGATGTGTTTTGAAAGAGCGGATGAAATCATTGCAGAACCTCTGTTTTACAATGATAAGCTCAAGATAGGAAGCCTAGCCATTTCTTATAAACTGGATCGACCTCACTCTCTCGTCCGAGACCATCTGTATCCAATGGCAAGACAAGGTCGAGACGGTCGGAGACGGAAACGGATGCAGTGGATGACCTAGATGTTCTACGTGCCTCATCTAGCTTTGTGCACTCCACAGTGCATTGCCGTAACCGTCTTTCTCTCCGTTGAACCATGAAGATTTCTTCCGCCGTGTACTTAACTGTTCAATATGATAAAGGTTTTATACAGTTCTGTTCAGATTAGTGTTCAGATAAGGACTAGCGTTTGGATTTGCGTTAGAACTAGTGTTTGGATTTGCGTTAGGATTTGGTTTGGGTTAGGATTAGGGACAAGGTCATGCCTTCGAAAGTTTGATATCTTAGGTTTTTTTGTTTGTTTTTCTTTAAATCAACGTTCCCATCTGAAACGCGCCGAATATGACTAGTCAGCCTTAAGTCTTTGTGTGGGAGTCCTCGTTACAAGTCTGGGTTTAAACCATATACTTAAAAAAAAAGGCTACTTTGTTTCAAAATGTATGGAAAACTATCGCTGTCACGTGAAAACACTCCCGTGCTGTCCGTTCGCTCCAAACACATCACGAAGAGATCCGATGTCCTCGCAAACATCGAATCATAGCCTGCGCCCCTCTTATGTTGTTTTCAGTGGAAACAGCATAATGATACTGTGTGTGTGTGTGTGTGTGTGTGTGTGTGTGTGTGTGTGTGTGTGTGTGTGTGTGTGTGCGTGCGTGCGTGCGTGCATGCGTGCGTGTGTGTGTGTGTGTGTGTGCACGCGGCAAATCCACAGGCAGCATCAATGTCAAGTCGTCAAGAGGCAACCCACGGAGGAGACACTGCACTGCTGCCGAGTCACTTCAGTGGTGTTCAGTGGCGCCTGTTCTGATCTAACATAGCAGGACACCACTACTAAGCCCCCTACTGACGACAATAATTGCTTAGTCGCGGAGCCGGCGTGAGTGAGCTCTCCCTCCGGAGGGCGCCACCACGTCCGTCCAACGACAGCCCCCCATGGACTCGCCGATACGGTGACCCCGACGGAACCAAACCAAGGCCACAGACGTGGAGAGGACATCGAAACTGAGGTCACCATGAGAGCAGGGCATGAAGGGCCACAGAATTGAGACTTTTTTTTTTTTAATGCTGATCGATGAGAATGAGGATGATTAAGATGATGCTACGGATTTCCATTTCGGTCTGAGACTACATGACAGGGCTGTACTCTACGCTTCCTTTCATAATATATCCCGGCGTCAACCAGGCCCGAGAGATACAGACACCTGCAGTGTTGGTCAGGAAATTTGAGCAACACTCTCAGAAAACGCATCCATTAAGTGGATGAAACTCGACTGTGTGGTCCAGTCTTCCCAACTGAGTCCGCAGCAAACTCAACTCTGGGTAGGAGCCGGTCGGGGCAGAAAAACCCACTTGACTGCTGATGGGATTCGAAACCACGACCTCCCAGCCGGGAGTCCGCAAAGAGAGGAGGAAAGAAAGGAAGAAAAAAAAAAAAAAACGAAAAATCAACAGAACTTAAAGTAAGAAGTGATTGAAGATAAGTGATAGTTCGTTCATTTTCGTTGTCCTAATTGTTTTGTATACCTAGCCTGAAGAAGATCGAAGAGGTCGAAACTGGTTGTTTTGTCTTATGATTCGTTTGTCCTTTCTTTCTTTTTTTTTTTTTTTTTTTTTTTTTTTTTTTTTTTTTTTTTTAGGCTGTTTGCTAACATTTATTTAAGGAATGTTCAGCAGTTTGAAAGGCTGGGCCTTACTTCCTGTGTAATGTGTACGGCACCTGAGAAAAACACATGGAAGCAGTAAATGGCACAGACACATGGCAGGTCCGTAGATCAATTACCAGGATATATTGATCGTTCTATGCACATCAAACAGCGTGTCAAGCTCCGCGGTAAAATTGTTAAATCCACATCAAAGAACTCTTTTATCAACAGAAAAGAATATTAGAAGAATATTTTTTTGTTGTTGTCAAACAGGACAGGCCAATTGTAAGTCAGTATATATGCGGCTTAACACAGTCAGTGAGAATATCATGATCATGATCATGATCATCAACATCATCATCAATATCATCATCGTTGTCGTCGTCGTCGTCACCAGTATCACCATCACCCGGTGGTGGCTTGCGTGTGTGCCTGTCCCTAAACTGACTTGGCATCAGTGAAGAGTCTTGTCTGGCTGGGGTCCTCACGGCACCTTAAAGCTTACAGTTCCCAGGCGGATTACTTGCTCCAGATGATGAGAGACATCACCAGGCATGATTATAACGCCTTCCATCGACCGACCAGAGAGAATGGAGCAGAAAAAAGACGGCGCAGAACAAAACAAAATTATACCCAATTCACTGAAAAGCTTTTCTTTCTTTTTCCTATTGTTCTTGTTGTTGTTTGTGGTGACAGAGAGAGAGAGAGTGGTGGCGAAGGTGAAGGGTGGGGGGGTGGTGGGGGGGGGGGCGCGAGATGTACCATCATGTATAATCTTGCTGCATGAAATCGTGTCCAAATTGAAAGAAAATAAATATGAAGGAACATTTTTTTTGTCTTACGGCAGTACACGATAAGCGACAAAATCTTGGCACATTAAACAAGTACAATCGGACCAGGTCAACGTCATCTATATTGAGGACTGAAGGGGAGGCCACGCTTGACACTTTTTGCCCTCATCCTGTCTGGTCTCAAGAAAAAAAGAAAGAGGAAAAAAAAAAAACACAGTGAACAACCGTGAACAGTGTTTATTGTTGCCTTTTAACACACTTTAGTTGCGTTGATGATTAAAAGTAAAGGTAAACAGTTATTAAAGATTGTTGTGGAAAGGAAATGGACGGTCACACAAACTGCAGTGTGGACAAAGAAGCATAGGCGACATTCATCTGCGTGGATCAAGCGAGCAAGTCATGTCATTAAAATATCTTGCCCAAGTTTATGGAGTAAAGCAAAAATCAGCAGACATGACACTGAAAAAACCACGCAGCAAACTGTACATTTCAAGCGTGGAACGTACTTTATGATATCGTTTTTGACGAAACTGATGATATACGGTTGTACATCTAGGGACAATCAAACACAATATGGATTTAACACATCAGAATTTTTTTAAACAAAAAAACAAAACAAACAACCAACCAAAAAACCAAAGGGCAAAGGGTGGAGGAGGGGTGGGAAGTGGGGATGGGGATGGGAAGACAGTGGCAGAACAAAGGAGAGGCACGGGATGGGGGTGAGTGTGGTGAGGCACGCGTCGGGAGCAGGAAAGGAAGGGGAGGACGACGAAGGAGGTGGGCGGTGAGGAGCATTCTATGCAATTAGCGCGAGTGTTTCTGATAGCTACAATGCAAGCAGTGCTGTGTAAGACGTCAGAAAAAGCGCACGTCCTGTCCAGTGCAAATATGTTCCGAAGTCACGAAGCGCGCTCTTTGAAATCAAATTGCGTTGTTATGCCTTTTCTTTCGTAACATCTGTTGCCGGTATTACATTGCGCTGGACATCAAAGAAAAAATGCCAGACTACCCATCCACATCCGCACGCGCGCGCGCGCGCGCACACACACACACACACACACACACACACACACATACACACGTACACACACACACGCACACACACAACACACACACACACACACACACACACACACACACACACACACGCGCGCGCGCGCGCAACACAAGCAACACACACACACACACACACACACACACACACACACACACACACACACACACACACAGGGAAGCGAACCTCGTGATGTCAAACGATGAGAACACGGATAAAACAAAAAATCGACCGCTCGGAGGAAAGCGGACACTATCACTGTGAAGAACACCAGAAGGGCGTGCTTATGAGCATCCAAGGTCTCCACTTTTCAGGTGAAAGATACGCGCTTTCAAACGTGGTTTGTGTCGCGCGCTTTTAAGCTGTGCGCGCTTTTGGCCGGCTCCGAAGCTGAAATGGAAAGCCTACATCATGGGTTATCCAGCGTCGTTGATGAATAGCAGCAATATGGAGCTGTTCAGCCACCCAGTGACTTACTGAGAGGCCAAAACCATCATCTACAACCAATACGAAAACCAGTGGAAGAGAAGGCTGGGTGCAGACAGTGGTGCTGATCCAATCCATCAGCTCCAGAGATACCAGCAATAAATCCTCATCAGACCGAGAACTGGCCGCTGCCAGCTGCTGAGCCGTCTCAGCTGAATTGAAATTGCCCACACAGGTGAAATGTCCGTGCGGCACTGGATCTCAGACCCCAGAACACATTCTCCAACACTGTCCAACCCATGACGTTCTACGGCGTCAAACCTGGCCAGAGGGCGCAGAGCTGCAGATGCAGCTTTGGGACAGCCGTCAAGACCTTAAGAAGACTATGGAAATCATTGTGGCGACAGGATTGAAGATCTGACGCAGCCAAGTGAAACAGGCAGAAGAAGAAGAAGAAGAAGAAGAAAGAAGAAGAAGAAGAAGAGAAGAAGAAGAAGAAGAAGAAGAAGAACAACAACAACAACAACAACAACAACAACAAAAAGAAGAGGAATAGCCTGTGAAGAACCAAAAAATTATTTACCGCCTATAGAGTGTTATTCTATTTATTCAAGGTATTGCTTGCTGTCTGTCTCCGCGCATGTCTGAGACTTTACGTTCAAGTTTTCAATCTTTCCTCGCTTGTCAAGTCAAGTCAAGTCAAGTAAACTTTATTATCTCAATTTGAGAAATTAATTTGTGGTCACACACATTCACAGCAAATAAACAATAATTTAGCCACATTACCCATTTTCTCACATATGACATACATTCATATAGAGGAATTTGGATTTCAATTAAACATCTTCTCGGTTCAAGAAATCAATGGACAGGGGAATAAAACTTTGTTTAAATCTGACACTTCTGCATTTAACCGATCGATATCTTCGTCCTGACTGAAGAAGGTCATACTGATTTGCAAGGACGTGGGTCTGGTCACACGTAATCTTCTTCGCTTTACAACTAACACGGCACCTATATAGCTCACTCAGACTTTTTGTCTCTCACCAACGATTTTTCCTCCCACGTTCACCACTTTCTCAAGCACATTTCTGCTCTTCACAGTCAACCCACCATACCAACACATAAATGAGAAAGTTAGAACAGATTCCAAGAAGCATGAATAAAATGTCCGAAGAATGTCAGTATTCACATGAAATGATCGCAGCTTGCGAAGACAATATAATCTGGTTTGACATTTTTTGTGGACATACTCAACATGGGATTTAAAATTCAGCTTATTATCTATAAAAGTTCCTAAATATTTGTATGATCAACACGTTCTACTTCAGCACCTTTGATAAAAAGTGGTGGTACAGCTTTTGGATTCTTTCTAAAATCAATCAACATTTCTTTCGTTTTTGTTACATTCAGATCAAGATAGTTATGATCGCACCAGTCAACAAATCTTTGAACCTCCTTGAAGTAAACAGAATCAGAGTTGGAAAGATCTACAAGTGCTGAGTCATCTGAATATTTAATGTACAAAGTTGAATCACTTCCTGAACAATCATTTGTGTACAGAGTAAAAAGCACTGGTGATAAAACAGTACCCTGGGGTGCGCCAGTTGAAATGACTCTGGAAGACGAAACAACACTTTGATATCGAACAGACTGTGTCTCTGTGTAAGAAAATCATTATCCAAAGAATGAGCTCAGTCCAAAGAAACCCCTACAGATATTAATGAGATAAAAACATTGAAATGGACGTAGAAAGCTCGATGATGATGATGATGGTGATGATGATGATGATGATGATGGTTATGAGGAGGAGGAGGAAGAGAAGGAGGAGGAGGCAGATCATCATCATCTTCATCATCATCGTTATAATCAAAACCCTACTGCTACTACTACTACTACTATTACATTATTACTCCTACTACTACTGAAAAAAATAATGACA
>JADBJO010001294.1:275000-317500 GCA_016801955.1 Conus betulinus
AAATTACCATCCAGAAGCAAAGTGCACCGTTCACAATTAAAACATACCAACCACAATGGAAAACACACTGTTCACAATTGAAATATACCATCCACAATTAAAGCGTACCGTACGCAGTTAAATCACACTCCCCACAGTTAAAGGGAAAAGTTCATAATCCAAACATACCGTCCACAGTTCAAGCAGGCAGTTGCGCGCAGACACATAGCCCAACCAACATACAGCGCACGTGGGAAATAATATCTCCACCAGCTCTGAAACACACACACACACACACACACACACACACACACACACACACACACACACACACACACACACACACACACACACACACACACACACACACACACACACACACACACACACACACACACACACACACACACACACACACATATATATATATATATATATATATATATATATATATATATATATGTGTGTGTGTGTGTGTGTGTGTGTGTGTGTGTGTGTGTGTGCACGCACACAGGCGCGCGCACGAGAAAGAGAGGTAAATTTTGGAAACCGAGGTATACAAAAAAGTTGTCATTTTATAATAGGAACACCCTTCGCATGCATTCGCTTCTATTCTCCGCCTCCCCCCCCCCCCCCCCCCCCCCCTCCCCCTAAGTTCGGGGTGGGTCGTTGACGTCCTGTAGGGGAAGGACTTGGAATATTTTCTCTAAAAAGAGTCATGTTAAAATTTCACCTCCACCCTCTTACTTGTTCTGGAATGAGCAAAACTTTCCGGTACTGGGCATCGAAAGAAATTTTCATTTTTCTCGGGACTGTTAGAAACACTGAAGAGTGGCTGAGGGATAATTCTCTTTCGGCTTGTGCACCTAATAGTACTCTTAGCTCCGAGTTCAAACATTCCACGTTGTATGAACAAGAAAGAACGGACAGAAGTTAAGTGTGCTTTCACACATCAGCTTTACTTGTCTATGCAAGGGTAAACATACAAATGAATCAACTCCAGTCTTTTTGCGGGCTGAATTATTCCCACATGATCTCATCATTAAGAGAGGAAAAGTTCTGGATGAGTTGAGTTGGAGTCCACTTGGAATATCAGAACTTATCTGATGTTGGGGAGGAGTGTGGATCTGTCGGTGACTGGTCCGCCTCTCTAGGCCTGCTGATCTTGTTGGAGGGCTGTCTCTGCTGAGCCGATAACAGGCACACCCGGGGTCCCACTATAGTTCTTCTGGGTTGACGCAGTGAAATTGTGCACAGGATCGCAGAGCAGGAGAGATCAACTTTAACCTCTCTGGATTACCTCTGTTGTACTTCCTGATAAACACTGGTGGTGATCAGTCTCACAGTCTTCTGTGGAGCAGTGAAGCGAGGTGACTGGGGTTTCCCCCGTTTCGTGTGCTAAGCTACACATCCAGTTTCCATTTCCATGGCGCGAAGGCTCTAGAGGCAGTGCGCTTGTTAGAGATTCATCATGGCTAGGACGCTGCTGTTGGAAGACGCAGCCCATCTCACTCCTTCCACCACCTTAACCCTCCCTGAAGTGACTCCCAATTACTGATGGGTGGACACAGAGGGTGTTTTTCAAGCCGTAGAATACCACCACCCATGGGTAGATCGAACCCATGGCTGTCAGCTCTTCTTGAGGACGCTGTATGTACACCGACCCTGTTAACAATCCTGCTATCTTTGTGGGCCGTCAGCTCTTCATGAGGACGCTGTATGTACACCGACCCTGTTAACAATCCTGCTATCTTTGTGGCCGCCAGCTCTTCATGAGGACGCTATATGTACACCGCGACCCTGTTAACAATCCTGCTATCTTTGTGGCCGCCAGCTCTTCATGAGGACGCTGTATGTACACCGACCCTGTTAACAAATCTGCTATCTTTGTGGCCGCCAGCTCTTCATGAGGACGCTCTATGTACACCGGCCCTGTTAGCAATCCTGCTATCTTTGTGGCCGTCAGCTCTTCATGAGGACGCTGTATGTACACCGACCCTGTTAACAATACTGCTATCTTTGTGGCCGCCAGCTCTTCATGAGGACGCTGTATGTACACCGGCCCTGTTAACAATCCTGCTATCTTTGTGGCCGTCAGCTCTTCATGAGGACGCTGTATGTACACCGACCCTGTTAACAATCCTGCTATCTTTCTGGCCGTCAGCTCTTCATGAGGACGCTGTATGTACACCGGCCCTGTTAACAATCCTGCTATCTTTGTGGCCGTCAGCTCTTCATGAGGACGCTGTATATACACCGGCCCTGTTAACAATCCTGCTATCTTTGTGGCCGTCAGCTCTTCATGAGGACGCTGTATGTACACCGACCCTGTTAACAATCCTGCTATCTTTGTGGCCGTCAGCTCTTCATGAGGACGCTGTATGTACACCGACCCTGTTAACAATCCTGCTATCTTTGTGGCCGTCAGCTCTTCATGAGGACGCTGTATGTACACCGGCCCTGTTAACAATCCTGCTATCTTTGTGGCCGTCAGCTCTTCTTTGAGGACGCTGTATGTACACCGGCCCTGTTTAACAATCCTGCTATCTTTGTGGCCGTCAGCTCTTCATGAGGACGCTGTATGTACACCGGCCCTGTTAACAATCCTGCTATCTTTGTGGCCGTCAGCTCTTCATGAGGACGCTGTATATAACCGACCCTGTTAACAATCCTGCTATCTTTGTGGCCGTCAGCTCTTCATGAGGACGCTGTATATACACCGACCCTGTTAACAATCCTGCTATCTTTGTGGCCGTCAGCTCTTCATGAGGACGCTGTATATACACCGACCCTGTTACCAATCCTGCTATCTTTGTGGCCGTCAGCTCTTCTTGAGGACGCTGTATATACACGACCCTGTTACCAATCCTGCTATCTTTGTGGCCGTCAGCTCTTCTTGAGGACGCTCTGTATACACGACCCTGTTACCAATCCTGCTATCTTTGTGGCCGTCAGCTCTTCTTGAGGACGCTCTGTATACACCGACCCTGTTACCAATCCTGCTATCTCTTGTGGCCGTCAGCTCTTCTTGAGGACGCTCTGTATACACCGACCCTGTTACCAATCCTGCTATCTTTGTGCCGGCCGTCTCTCTTCTTGAGGACGCTCTATATACACCGACCCTGTTACCAATCCTGCTATCTTTGTGGCCGTCAGCTCTTCTTGAGGACGCTCTGTATACACCGACCCTGTTACCAATCCTGCTATCTTTGTGGCCGTCAGCTCTTCTTGAGGACGCTCTGTATACACCGACCCTGTTACCAATCCTGCTATCTTTGTGGCCGTCAGCTCTTCTTGAGGACGCTCTGTATACACCGACCCTGTTAACAATCCTGCTATCTTTGTGGCCGTCAGCTCTTCTTGAGGACGCTCTGTATACACCGACCCTGTTAACAATCCTGCTATCTTTGTGGCCGTCAGCTCTTCTTGAGGACGCTCTGTATACACCGACCCTGTTAACAATCCTGCTATCTTTGTGGCCGTCAGCTCTTCTTGAGGACGCTCTGTATACACCGACCCTGTTTACCAATCCTGCTATCTTTGTGGCCGTCAGCTCTTCATGAGGACGCTCTGTATACACCGACCCTGTTAACAATCCTGCTATCTTTTGGCCGCCGTCAGCTCTTCTTGAGGACGCTCTATGTACACTGACCCTGTTAACAATCCTGCTATCTTTGTGGCCGTCAGCTCTTCTTGAGGACGCTGTATGTACACCGACCCTGTTAACAATCCTGTTATCTTTGTGGCCGTCAGCTCTTCATGAGGACGCTGTATATACACCGACCCTGTTAACAATCCTGTTATCTTTGTGGCCGTCAGCTCTTCATGAGGACGCTGTATGTACACCGGCCCTGTTAACAATCCTGCTATCTTTGTGGCCGTCAGCTCTTCTTGAGGACGCTGTATGTACACCGGCCCTGTTAACAATCCTGCTATCTTTGTGGCCGTCAGCTCTTCTTGAGGACGCTGTATGTACACCGGCCCTGTTAACAATCCTGCTATCTTTGTGGCCGTCAGCTCTTCTTGAGGACGCTGTATGTACACCGGCCCTGTTAACAATCCTGCTATCTTTGTGGCCGTCAGCTCTTCTTGAGGACGCTGTATGTACACCGGCCCTGTTAACAATCCTACTATCTTTGTGGCCGTCAGCTCTTCTTGAGGACGCTGTATGTACACCGGCCCTGTTAACAATCCTGCTATCTTTGTGGCCGTCAGCTCTTCTTGAGGACGCTGTATGTACACCGGCCCTGTTAACAATCCTGCTATCTTTGTGGCCGTCAGCTCTCTTCTTGAGGACGCTGTATGTACACCGGCCCTGTTAACAATCCTGCTATCTTTGTGGCCGTCAGCTCTTCTTGAGGACGCTGTATGTACACCGGCCCTGTTAACAATCCTGCTATCTTTGTGGCCGTCAGCTCTTCATGAGGACGCTCTATGTACACCGGCCCTGTTAACAATCCTGCTATCTTTGTGGCCGTCAGCTCTTCATGAGGACGCTGTATGTACACCGGCCCTGTTAACAATCCTGCTATCTTTGTGGCCGTCAGCTCTTCATGAGGACGCTGTATGTACACCGGCCCTGTTAACAATCCTGCTATCTTTGTGGCCGTCAGCTCTTCATGAGGACGCTGTATGTACACCGGCCCTGTTAACAATCCTGCTATCTTTGTGGCCGTCAGCTCTTCATGAGGACGCTGTATGTACACCGGCCCTGTTAACAATCCTGCTATCTTTGTGGCCGTCAGCTCTTCATGAGGACGCTCTATGTACACCGGCCCTGTTAACAATCCTGCTATCTTTGTGGCCGTCAGCTCTTCATGAGGACGCTCTATGTACACCGGCCCTGTTAACAATCCTGCTATCTTTGTGGCCGTCAGCTCTTCATGAGGACGCTGTATGTACACCGGCCCTGTTAACAATCCTGCTATCTTTGTGGCCGTCAGCTCTTCTTGAGGACGCTGTATGTACACCGGCCCTGTTAACAATCCTGCTATCTTTGTGGCCGTCAGCTCTTCTTGAGGACGCTCTATGTACACCGGCCCTGTTAACAATCCTGCTATCTTTGTGGCCGTCAGCTCTTCATGAGGACGCTGTATGTACACCGGCCCTGTTAACAATCCTGCTATCTTTGTGGCCGTCAGCTCTTCATGAGGACGCTGTATGTACACCGGCCCTGTTAACAATCCTGCTATCTTTGTGGCCGTCAGCTCTTCATGAGGACGCTGTATGTACACCGACCCTGTTAACAATCCTGCTATCTTTGTGGCCGTCAGCTCTTCATGAGGACGCTGTATGTACACCGACCCTGTTAACAATCCTGCTATCTTTGTGGCCGTCAGCTCTTCATGAGGACGCTGTATATACACCGACCCTGTTAACAATCCTGCTATCTTTGTGGCCGTCAGCTCTTCATGAGGACGCTCTATATACACCGACCCTGTTAACAATCCTGCTATCTTTGTGGCCGTCAGCTCTTCATGAGGACGCTTGTATATACACCGACCCTGTTACCAATCCTGCTATCTTTGTGGCCGTCAGCTCTTCTTGAGGACGCTGTATATACACGACCCTGTTACCAATCCTGCTATCTTTGTGGCCGTCAGCTCTTCTTGAGGACGCTCTGTATACACCGACCCTGTTACCAATCCTGCTATCTTTGTGGCCGTCAGCTCTTCTTGAGGACGCTCTGTATACACCGACCCTGTTACCAATCCTGCTATCTTTGTGGCCGTCAGCTCTTCTTGAGGACGCTCTGTATACACCGACCCTGTTACCAATCCTGCTATCTTTGTGGCCGTCAGCTCTTCTTGAGGACGCTCTGTATACACCGACCCTGTTACCAATCCTGCTATCTTTGTGGCCGTCAGCTCTTCTTGAGGACGCTCTGTATACACCGACCCTGTTACCAATCCTGCTATCTTTGTGGCCGTCAGCTCTTCTTGAGGACGCTCTGTATACACCGACCCTGTTAACAATCCTGCTATCTTTGTGGCCGTCAGCTCTTCTTGAGGACGCTCTGTATACACACCGACCCTGTTAACAATCCTGCTATCTTTGTGGCCGTCAGCTCTTCTTGAGGACGCTCTGTATACACCGACCCTGTTAACAATCCTGTTATCTTTGTGGCCGTCAGCTCTTCATGAGGACGCTCTATGTACACCGACCCTGTTAACAATCCTGTTATTTTCTTTGTGGCCGTCAGCTCTTCTTGAGGACGCTCTATGTACACCGACCCTGTTAACAATCCTGTTATCTTTGTGGCCGTCAGCTCTTCATGAGGACGCTGTATGTACCCCGACCCTGTTAATAATCCTGTCATCTTTGCGGAGGTCTGCCCAGCTGCATATGTCGTTCAGACGACATAATGCATGTGTCATTCAGTCAGTACTACTAGTTAGTGTTTTTTTACTACCAGTGGCGTTCAGTCAGTAACACTGTTTATTACTTTTTACTGTAGATGTCGTTTGGTCAGTACCACTGTTAATTTGTTTACATGTCTCTTTCAGTCAGCACTTCTTCTGTTTACTACTTTTTACTGTACGTGTCATTCAGATAACGCTACCATTAACTGTTTTTTATAGTTTGTGTCGTTCGGTCGGCTCCACTTTTTTTTTTTTTTTTCTTTTTATACTTGTGTGGGGGCTGAACGCGTGCGTGATGTAAGGCAAATGTCGAGAAAAGGGCAGCCCACTTCCCTTTTGATTAGGTCACAGCAGCTTGTTGCAGTGCACTTGCTCTTTTCACCTCAAGGGGAAGCTGATAGCAAGGTACTGACAGCCTTCCCCTCCACCCACCTCTTCCCTCCTTCCTCAAACCCCCACATTCCCCTCCCGTCTCCTACACCTCTCGGTCCACCTTCTTTTTAAACCTTCCTTCCACCCTCTCTCTCTCTCTCTCTCTCTCTCTCTCTCTCTCTCTCTCTCTCTCTCTCTCTCTCTCTCTGCTGCTGTCATGGTAATGAGTCAAAATAGTCTTTTTTCCTCTCTTGTTACAGAATGATTAAGTCAAGCTTACTCTTTACGATGTTAACTACACACGCGTTGGTCAGTCAGCACCATCGTTTCCGACTTGTTACTAAGCGTTGGTCAGTCAGTACTGCTGTTAAGGTCTGGTTTATTTTTTAACCTCATATGTTATAGAGAGCCTACATGGTCGCCCTGTATCTTTCTCTTTGAAAGCTGTAATGGAGAAGGAAGAATGGTGGAAGGATACTATATACCGTAGGATTTCTCCACACTCTCTGGCGACACGTGCCATCAGCGATCCACAGTCCAGTATCAGAGCAGTAGATGGTGGTGTTGTCTGCGCTGTACGTGTAGTCGTCACGACAGGTTATCTCCCCCTTCTGTCCTGAGGGCTTCCCAGCTGACTGTGGTAGTGGTGGTGTTGACGGCATCGGAGGGGTCACAGGTCACACCTGTTTGGTGGTTGAAATGTAAGACAGCACATGGCATGGGGTTGAAACTAATGACAATACCTGCTATGTGTGGTTGAAACTAATGACAGTACCTGCTATGTGTGGTTGAAACTAATGACAGTACCTGCTATGTGTGGTTGAAACTAATGACAGTACCTGCTATGTGTGGTTGAAACTGATGACAACACCTGCTATGTGTGGTTGAAACTGATGACAGTACCTGCTATGTGTGGTTGAAACTGATGACAATACCTGCTATGTGTTGTTGAAACTAATGACAATACCTGCTATGTGTGGTTGAAACTAATGACAGTACCTGCTATGTGTGGTTGAAACTGATGACAGTACCTGCTATGTGTGGTTGAAACTGATGACAGTACCTGCTATGTGTGGTTTGAAACTGATGACAACACCTGCTATGTGTGGTTGAAACTAATGACAGTACCTGCTATGTGTGGTTGAAACTGATGACAATACCTGCTATGTGTTGTTGAAACTAATGACAATACCTGCTATGTGTGGTTGAAACTAATGACAATACCTGCTATGTGTGGTTGAAACTAATGACAATACCTGCTATGTGTGGTTGAAACTAATGGCAATACCTGCTATGTGTGGTTGAAACTTAAGAAACCCGCAGACTTACCTAGTTCCGGGGCCTGATGAGCTGAGCGCCACTGTTCCAAGCACACTGGCCAAACCTGTGGACTATACTTCGAGCAGATAGTGGACAGAGGGGAAAAAAAGTGCTCTGTTCAGGTTCTCTCTTCCGTTTCCAATAGTGCTTGCAACTGTCCAATCAGAATGGCCTTCCCAGTTCAAGAGTAGATGACCCATGCGAGACTTATTTCACTCCCAAATAGCGATTGTTTTCACTGACGTCCATTCCATTCGATAAATTCGATCACATGGAGTAGTATTTATGAGCTCCAAACATGCAGAGAAATGAAAAGACTGAACTGTATGTGGGAATGAAAAGCACATGCGACAGCCTAAAATCAGCTGAGAGTGGAAAATGTGGAAAGAACCGGTACGCTTCACCTGTTCAACGACAAACGATAGCAGTTCACGAATGCCAGTTAGGTTGAATGCCAAAGTTTAAGGGTATGAAGCGTTTTTGTCTTCCTACTTGGGCGATGCCAAAGTTTTATTCTGTAGAGATCTCGCAGTGACCGCAATTCTTCTCTTCAACGGGTAGCATTCTTCCTGGATGCGCGCGCGTGAAGCAAGGTGAGAGGTCAGGTATGCAAATGACTAAAAGTGTAGTTTGCTACGTCTGCAGGGTGAGGTTTGTCTGAGCCACTTTCTCAGCATGGTAAAATATCCCCTGCCTCTGGGGGGCACTTTCTCAGCATGGTAAATATCTCCTGCCTCTGCGGGGCACTTTCTCAGCATGGTAAATATCTCCTGCCTCTGGGGGGCACTTTCTCAGCATGGTAAATATCTCCTGCCTCTGGGGGGCACTTTCTCAGCATGGTAAATATCCCCTGCCTCTGGGGGGCACTTTCTCAGCATGGTAAATATCTCCTGCCTCTGCGGGGCACTTTCTCAGCATGGTAAATATCTCCTGCCTCTGGGGGGCACTTTCTCAGCATGGTAAATATCTCCTGCCTCTGCGGGGCACTTTCTCAGCAAGGTAAATATCTCCTGCATCTGTGGGGTGCCCAAGACATCTTTTCAGTGGTTGCAGCATTTCAGTTCATGTTGCTCATTGTCCACTGACCCTGCTCATCACTTATGCTTAAAACAACACCTGTGCAGGGGGAGAAACATTTCCGACAAGTATCTTTTCCATGATGTAGATTTAAGACAACGCCTGTTTAGCAGTTAAGACGCGAGTCAAAACCTAAAGCAAGACACCTGTTGAGTGCTTATGCTCCTACAACAGGCCAGTATATTCTGGAAGTTCTGCTCCGTTTGATACGTATCAAACCAGTGTCTGACGAAGAAGTGCGACAACTGCACATTGAAGCAATTCCACGCACATGAACATACCGACACCTAAGCAATATTCATTTCAAATTGAAATGGAAAGAGCTAGAAGAGAACTTGGAAAAGCGCAGATATCTGCCCAGGGTGAACAAATTGTGGATCTGCCCAGTAGTCATCCCGTGAGTGAAGACAACATTATTTGTTTCCGTCAGGGAAGCAACTGTTGATATGGGTTGGAGGAAATATCCCTACTGGTCAACTTTTAAACAGAACATTTAAAAAAACGAAATATTTAAGTTTATGTCACTAAAATTCTCTTTTGAGAATAATGTTTCGTAAGCAGCTACCAATTTGTGACAGTGTTCGTATCAATGAATTCTGGAAAGAGGTCCTGGTCATTTATTTTGAGAACAATTCTGTAACTATGCTAGAAGATATTAACTGTAATAATTTTCAAAATCAAATTAACACAAAACACTGTTATTCCCTGTTGGCAAACGAAAGGGGTTATTCATTCTCGAGAAAGCTGATTACTTACACTGGAGATATTGCAAAGCATGATGGGACACAATACAGCAAATCACGTATGAGAGCATAACATTCTAATCAACACTATTCCAAAGACATGGGTACATGGATACAGTACAGTGAAACAGAAAAAGGTCAGATTTGCGAGGCGAGTCGGATCAGTGCAAAAGTAAAGGGCCAGCTCTCATTTTCACGCCCCTTGTTTGTTCTTGTAATCAATAGACCTGAAACCAATTAGCAGTTACCCAAACCCGGTCACAAACATTGACCAGACAGACGCCAATGGTTGCACAGCACCGAACAACCCACTGCTTTTCAGTTGGGGCTCAGCTGCACGTGCCAAAAGCATGAACAGTCTGTAATCTGAATGGCTGTGTAGCAAATGTGACTGGAAAAAAGGGGCGAAGTGTCCATTTTGATTCACGATGCACCTGCAAGGCACGTTTGAGATGAACACATTTCGGCCGCCTTTGGCTATAAATCAGTAGACTGGATAGCCTTTCAAGCCAGTTCAAAAAGCATGGCACATAGGCAGAGACTGGACACTGCAGATCGTGGACGCGCCCTAGCGTTAATTGATGAGGGGATTTCGGGCTGCGAGGTTGCCAGGCGTCTCAACGTGCCTCACTCCGTCATCCAACGTCTCTTAAAGAGGTTCCAGGTCACTGGAAACGTACAGGATCGGCCACGACCAGGTCGTCCTCGGTGTACCAACAGACAGGATGACTGATTCCTCATGCTGTTCGTCCTACGCAATCGGACCGTCACCTCCGCCACCCTGAGCCGTGAGCTCTTGCAGGCTTCGAACGTCAGTGTCAGCAGCAGGACAGTTTGCAGCCGTTTGCACGAGTTCTCGCTGTCTTCCCGGAGACCAGCAGTCCGAGTACCCCTAACTCCAGGTCACTGCAGAGCCCGTGCAGATTGGTGTCGTCAGCACGTTCGCTGGACGAGATAGCAATGGTCTCAGGTTCTGTTTTCTGATGAGACCCGCTTCTGCTTGGCCTTCAACGACGGCAGGACCCGAGTGTGGCGAAGGGCGAGATAACGTTTTCTTGATGCCACAGTTCGTGAGGTGGATCGCTATGGAGGGGGTTCTGTAATGGTCTTGGGTGGCTGCAGTCGTCAAGACACAACTCCTCTTTACGTCATTCAAGGCACGCTGACAGGGACACGGTGCCGTGATGAGATTGTGCGCCCTCTGATCCAGCCGCTCTTCAGGCCATGGGTAACGCTGCTGTTCTGCAAGACGACAATGCCCGGCCACAGCGAGCCCGTGTCGTGGACGATTATCTACAGCAAGAGGGGATCATCAGGATGCAGTGGCCAGCTCGTTCACCCGATCTGGCTCCAGTACCTCTGGGACGTCCTTGGCCGGAGGGTAGCCAACAACCACACCCCTCCTGTTGACGTGGCCCAGCTCAGTGTTTTCCTTCAGCAGGAGTGGCAGGCCATACCGCAGGACACTCTACGGACCTGGTGGACTCCATGTGTCGACGCTGCGCTGAATGCCTGGCAGCAAACGGTGGCCACACGCGGTACTGAGTGGTGGGGTTTTCACCGGTGGCTTTGTGACTTTGCTGAAGAAGGTGACTGGACATTAAAGCGCACTGTTCGCGTTCAATTCGTTAATGTCGTTCAATGTTGAAACGAATTTGGTGTGAAACAAATCTTGATCATTTGGAGACAGTTTGTCTTTAAATTGGCCGTGCTGTTGTGGTCTGGGTGACGTCATTGGAAGTGGCCTTAACTTTTTGCCAGTAGTATATATCAAGAACTCAGTATGTGGCGGTTAAAAAACAAATGACTCCGTGCGCGTCTCAATTTTGGTTCAGAAAATTTGGCATCAGGTAAGATGCCTCAGTACGGTCAAGAGCAAAAGATGTTACAAAAAAAAAAAAAAACCCAGAGTAAAAGTCCTGCGTTGAAAAATCTTGCATCATATTTATCTTACAAGCATATAAACGTACTCCCAGTATATCCTGAATACGCGTGATATATTCCATAAAGAGGAAAAACCGTCTTGGGCTGCTCTAACCGTTAGTAATGGCTATTCTGGTAAACATCGGCCATCATCTGTGACCTATAATGAACATACTTACAAATTTTCAGAAAGATCCGCCAAGAACTTTCTGAGATTTTCCATAAAGAAGAAAACCATTATGGGCCGTTAGTAACGACTATAACGGTAAACTTGAGCATCGGGCATCATCCGTGACCCATAATAACATACCTGCAAATTTTCAGAAGATCGGCCAAGTACTTTCTGAGATATTCTATAAAGAAGAAAAACCGTTATGGGTTGTTATAGCCGTTAGTAACGGCCATAACGGTAAACTAAAACGTCGGGCATGATCCGTGACCCATAATGAACATACCTGCTAATTTTCACAAAGATTGGCCAAGAACTTTCTGAGACATTTCATAAAAAAAAAAAAAAAAACCGTTATGGGCCATTACAGCCGTTAGTAACGGCTATAACGGTAAACTAAAACGTCGGGCATCATCCATCGCCTCTAATGAATATACCTACAAATTTTCAGAAAGATCGGCCATGTACTTTCGGAGATATTCCATATAACGAAGAAAAACCGTTATGGGCCGTTATAGCTGTTAGTAACGGCTATAAGCGTAAACTAAAACATCGGGTATCATCCGTAACCCATAGTGAATATACCTACAAATTTTCAGAACGATCGACAAAGTACTTTTTGAGATATTCCATAAAGAAGAAAAATCGTTATGGGCCGATATACCCGTTAGTAATGGCTATAACCGCAAACTAAAGCATTGGGCATCATCCTTGACCCATAATGAACATACATGCTAATTTTCACAAAGATCGGTCAAGTGCTTTCTGAGATATTCCATAAAGAAAAAAAAAAAACGTTACAGGCCGTTAGTAACGGTTATACCGGTAAACTAAAACATCGGGCATTATTCGTGACCCATAATGAACATACATGCTAATTTTCACAAAGATCGGCCATGTACTTTGTGAGATATTCCATAAAGAAGAAAAACCGCTACAGGCCATTACAGCAGTCAGTAACTGTAAACCAAAACATCGGACATTATTCGTGACCCATAATGAACATACCCACAGATTTTCAGAAAGATCGGCCAAGTACTTTCTGAGATATTCCATAAAGAAAAAAAAATCCGTTACAGCCGTTAGTAGCCGTTAGTAAGCCGTTAGTAACGGCTATAACGGGGTAAACTAAAACATCAGGCATCATCCGTGACCCATAATGAACATACCTGCTAATTTTTCACAAAGATCGGCCAAGTACTTTCGGAGATATTCCATAATAAAAGAAAAACCGTTACAGGCCGTTACAGCCGTTAGTAACGGCTATAACGGTAAACTAAAACATTGGGTATTATTCGTGACCCATAATGAACATACCTACTCATTTTCAGAAAGATCGGCCCAGTACTTTTTGAGATATTCCATAAAAAAGAAAAACCGTTACAGGCCGTTACAGCAGTCAGTAACGGTAAGGTAAAACATCGGACATTATTCGTGACCCATAATGAAACATACCCACAAATTTTCAGAAAGATCGGCAAAGTACTTTCGGAGATATTCCATAAAGAAGAAAAACCGCTACAGGCCGTTACAGCTGTTAGTAACGGCTATAACGGTAAACTAAAACATCGGGCATTAATTAGTGACTTACAATGAATATACCTACAAATTTTCAGAAAGATCGGAAAAGTACTTTCTAAGATATTCCATAATGAAACAAAAACCGTTACAGGCCGTTACAGCCGTTATAACGGCTATAACGGCGTAAACTAAAACATCGGGCATCATCCGTGACCCATAATGAACATACTGCTAATTTGCACAAAGATCGGCCGAGTACTTTCGGAGATATTCCTTAAAGAAGAAAACCTTTACAGGCCGTTACAGCCATTAGTAACGGCTATAACGGTAAACTAAAACATCGGGCAATATTCGTGGCCCATAATGAACATACCTACAAATTTTCAGAAAGATCGACAAAGTATTTTCTGAGATATTCTATAAAGAAGAAAAACTGTACAGGCCGTTACAGCCGTTAGTAACGGCTATGACGGGGTGAACTAAAATTACGGGCATTATCCGGGACCCATAATGTTCATACCGCTAATTTTCAGAAAGATCAGCCAAGTACTTTCGGAGATATTCTGTGAAGAAGAAAAACCATTACAGGCCGTTATAACGGCTATAACGGCTATAACATAATGAACTTTTAAATTTTCACAAAACATCGAGTACTTTCTGAGATATTCCATAAAGAAAAAAAAAACGTTACAGGCCGTTACAGCCGTTAGTAACGACTATAACGGGGTAAACTAAAACATCGGGCATCATCCGTGACTCATAATGAACTTACCTGCTAATTTTCACAAAGATCGGCCAAGTACTTTGTGAGATTTTCCATGAAGAAGAAAAACCGTAACAGGCCGTTACAGCCGTTAGTAACGGCTATGACGGGGTAAAAAAAAATCGGGCATTATTCGTGACCCATAATGAACATACCTACAGATTTTCAGAAAGATCGACAAAGCACTTTCTGAGATATTCCATAATGAAGGAAAACCGTTACAGGCCGTTACAGCCATTAGTAATAGCTATAACGGGATAAACTAAAACATCGGGCATCATCCTGTGACCCATAGTGAACATGCCTGCTAATTTTCACAAAGATCGGCCAAGTACTTTGTGAGATATTCCATGAAGAAGGAAAACCGTGGACAGGCCGTTACAGCCGTTAGTAACGGCTGCAACGGTGAACTACAACATCGGACATTATTCGTGACCCATAGTGAACATACCTACAAATTTTCAGAAAGATCGGCCAAGTACTTTCTGAGATATTCCATAAAGAAGAAAAAAACCGTTACAGGCCGTTACAGCCGTTAGTGACGGCTATGACGGGGTAAACTAAAACATCGGGCATCATCCGTGACCCATTATGTTCATACCACTAATTTTCACAAAGATCGGCCAAGTACTTTCGGAGATATTCCATAAAGAAGAAAAACCGTTACACAGGCCGTTACAGCCGTTAATAACGGCTATAACGGTAAACTTAAACATCGGGCATCATCCTTGACTCATAATGAACATACCTACAAATTTTCAGAAAGATCGGCCCAGTAGTTTTGTCTGGAGCGAGTGGAACACATTTTGACCACGGACGGACGGACGGACAGACACACAGACAGCATTTCTTCGTTCCCATTCTAAAGTACTCCCTGTTCTATAAGAACTGGGAGTACAAAAAGGAAACGATTCTGTCTTCTCTCTACAACATATTTTTGAAAAATAGCTGAACATTAGAAAACATCACCTCTCCTGTAATTGGACAGGAAACATACTGGCTGCTGCAGATTTCCATTGTTTGCATATGTATACAGAAACAGTTGCCGCTGCCGTTGTGAGATGTATGCTAGAAAGCCTGTGAATTCCCCCTCTCTCTCTCTCTCTCCTCTCCCCCCCCCCCCCCCCCCCCCCCCCCCCCCCCCCCACCCTCTCTCTGTCTCTCTCCCTCTCAGTCTCTCTCCCTCTCTCACTCGTTACCCGTCTCCCTGCCTCTTTCTCTAATAGTCTCTCTCTCAGTTTTGTCTGGCGGTCGGTCGGACCGTCCGTTTTGCCTGCCTGTCTATCTGTCTGCCTGTCCGTCCGTCCATCTGTTTCTTCCCCCCCCCCCTCCCCTCTCTCTCTCTCTCTCTCTCTCTCTCTCTCTCTCTCTCTCTCTCTCAGCATGAGAGTGACTTTTCTGTAATTTTCTCTACATGTTCGCTCGTCTGTCTGACTGTCTGTTTGACTGTCTGTCTGCCTTCCTGCGTGTCTGTCTCTGTGTGTGTCTGTCTGTGTGTGTCTGTCTGTCTGTATCTCTCTTTCTGTATGAGTGAGTGAGTGTGTGTGTGTGTGTGTGTGTGTGTGTGTGTGTGTGTGTGTGTGTGTGTGTGTGTGTGTGTGTGTGTGCCTGCCTGTTTGTCTGTCTATCCGTCTGACTCATTGTCTCTTTTTTCGTCGTATTCTTTCTATGTGTGTTTTCGTCGTACTACTGTCTGTCTGTGTCTGTCTATCTGTCCCCCCCCCCCCCCCACCCCGTTTCTCTCTCTTTCTCTCTCTGACATGTATGTAAATACTCGTTTGCGCGCGAGATCTCTCTCTCTCGCGCGCTCTCTCTCTCTCTTTCTCTCTCTCTCTCTATTATTATTTTCTCTTTTTTTTTTTTTTTTATAGTTAATTCATTTTGAAGTTACATTATCATCATTATTTTTTTCTACTTCATCGAAGGCAAGATGTAAAAAAGCCTGTATTGTGCTTATTCTTTATCCTTCATTAAAAAAGATTCGTCCGTTCCTTCGCTCGCTCTCTCTCTCTCTCTCTCCCTTCCCCCCCCTCTCTCTCTCTCTCTCTCACACACACTCACACACACACACACACACACACACACACACACACACACACACACACACACATTGTGCATCCTTTTTTTTTAATAAGAACTGTACTCAGTGCTATTTTGTTTATTGTTCCTTTCGGTTTGAGTGGTAAATGCAACAGAGCGAAAGTGTCAACACACCAAATACTACAACATAAATAAGCCCGGACGCCGTGTATCAAACGCGAAAAAAAAAAAAAAAAAAAAAAACTGAAACAGCAAGCGAATGTCCATCGGTAATGGAACACACAGACTCTTTGCATGGTGTGTGAGGCTTTGAAGAAAAAAAAAAAGTGAAAGTGGGAAAAAGAGGAAGACGGAAACCCGGCTTTAAAAAAAAAAAAAAATTTTAAGCAAAAAAAAAAAATAATAATAAAAAAAAAAAGGGGGGGGGGGGACTTGGAGATGGAGGCGCCACATAAACAAAGCATTTGTATGAAAGAAAAATTATATTACATATTTACATACATATAAGAGATCTACTTCAAAGACAGACGCTGTAAACATTTGAAAAAAAAAAAAAAAAAAAACCAGTGTAAATACTCCGCGTCCTTGTGATTCAAGATTGATATCTAACTAGAATGCTTTGGGGTTGCCCAATGTTTTCATATACGTTGATGAATATGATATCGATAAAATCTCATCTTCGACCATTAGTCCCATTCCATGCCTCAGTATCAGAAATCACCGTTAGGATGCACGCTTAATTTTCTTTTCATTTCTCTTTTTTAAAAAATTCTGCTTTCGCATTTTCAAAAATTCTTCTCCTACGTTCAGAATCACTATGTTCTTAAATTACATTATGCATCTACCTTATCCCTTCGATTCTTGCCTGCTTGCTAGCAGTTCAATCAGTTGGCATGCATGGCCGTTGAATGAAAGAAATGAAAACTCACCATAGACGGCAACGCCACGGACGACGGCATCTTCAGATTCTCCGGACAGCACGTGCAGAAAGCAGTCTCCCGTGGCTTTATCGTATGCACAGAGGTGACAGCCAGTGAGCGCGGTACACATGGCCATACAAGCCAAAGGTGATCGTGCTGTCTTGGTGTCCTTGTAGTACGTGATGTACTGCGTCGGTTTTACAGCGTAAAATTGTGAGGTGTATTCTGATGCAGTCATAGTTGCTATTGCCAGGAACATGACGACATCGATTTTGGGGTTGATAATCATATTTGGCACGTCAACAGCGCAGATTTTGCTGCCGAGATGGACTGGCTGATGGAAGGATTTAAACACAGGTGCTGTTTGTTGTTGCTGTTATTTTTTTTTTTTATATCTGTGAAGATCCACATCAAAGCGCAAATGTTTTTTTACCACTACTGACTGTTTAATCAGCCAAAACGGAAATTAATCAATTAGTGAAAATAGTCTCTTTTTTTTCTTAATTTCTATATAATTCTCAACCAAAATGATTTGATTTTATTTATTTTCGATGAATGCCTGTCTTCATCCTGATTTGCGACTACTGGAATAGTTTAACCAACTTTAAAAAAAAATCACAATCATAATAAATGCCACGATGACTATATGCAGTTATCACATTTATCGGAATATGTCACTTCAGAAACTCTTTCAGCTGCTTCTCCTAAAATCTCAGACCGTTCAGATCCATATGACTTTTCGCATTTAACATTCCACCTGCGGGCTGAAACGATTCCAATGCGCTGTTCCACGTTGAGTATTTCCAGCTTGCTCGCACTTTAGGAGCTTGTTTTGGTGAGCTGTCAAACGATTGGTTGAATTCAAGGGAAGGGGACAGGGGTGGGGATGGGAGTGGGAAGACAGTACAGTAGTAGACGAATGGATGGGGAGTGGGGGGGGGGGGGGTTGGGGGGGGGGGGGGGCCAAAATCAATTGAATCGGCGCTTTGTTGAGCAATAATGTTGGCATGCTGTCACAGTCGTCCATTAGCCTAGGCAGGTTGTATAAAACGAGAGAGAGAGAGAGAGAGAGAGAGAGAGAGAGAGAGAGAGAGAGATGCGCCAAGTTAAATATTCACATATCCCACTCCATTGGTAACGGGCGGCAGACAAAAGACGTGCATTGTTCGCTGCCTCGTTCAACATCGCACTGGGAAATGGACACAGAGTGAGTACAGGACTAGTCCTGTACTCTGTCTGTGTCCCTGACGGTAGCTAACCCCGACTCTTTGCTAATTTTCCTTCATTTTCCGCCCGCCCTCACTCACTCCGTTTTGAAACTGGAAAATGGAATTATTGCAGTCCTATGTTGATTATGTACCGTCGTTTTCTTCCTCATCGAAAAGCTTTCCTCTGTTTCCCTGACACTGCTTAAAATGCGTCCCGGACAGTAATTACTTTTCCCGCCGTGATTGTCTTCTCTTTGATGAAGGCCAGCAGAAATATCAAGTTCTAACGCCAGAGAGCATGCACCCGGCTGAATCGTGAGACGCCAAACAATATTTTTTGTGGAAAAAATATACATGTATATACATATATATATATATATATATATATATATATATATATATATACATATGTGTGTATATATATATATTATACATAATTATGTGTATATATGTGTATGCATATATAATATATATGTATATATATGATATATATATATATATATATACAATTCCTGACCTTAAAAGACACACTTGCTTTTAAAGGGAAGGGGGGGTTCCAGATGTAATTCTGCTCCAGCTCTGTTAGTTTTATTGTGAATATGTATAAATATACATAACATATTTGATAAGGACTAGTCATTAGTCACATTGAGTTACCTGCTTTTCAAGTCCCCTTCAGGCTACTTTTTGTGAACGTTTGAGTTCGGTCAGTATTAAGGGTCTTGGAGACAAGATATTAAAACACAAAGAAATGGCGTGTCTTAGAAAGATGCATAAGTAGAGCACTGGAATAGAAGAGAGAATAGCTGATGAAAAAAATGAATAAACAGTTTCATTCAAGTGTTTATCTGTTGTTGCTTTTTCATAAGATGGTGTTAAATTACTGTTCTTTCTACTTTGTTTGTCTGTCTGTCTCCTCTCTCTCTCTCTCTCTCTCTCTCTCTCTCTCTCTCTCTCTCTCTCTCTGCGTGTGTGAGACAGAGAGAGAGAGAGAGAGAGACAGACAGACAGACAGAGAGAGGGTGGACTGTCAGCCAGCAAGTGTAAACAAGGACCCCACCACTCGCAGACAGTAACCCAGTTCTGGATGGGCCAGGACTGCTTTTCTTTCATTTCGTTCCACGATCAAAGACCTCATCCCCTCCCCCACCCTCCGTTTATCCCCCTGCTTCCGCCTCCTTGTGACGTACTCAACGAAACCAATTTTTGGCCTGGTGACAAACGCTGTTAGCAATGTACACACGCATTTCTCTTCCCCAGGTTATGCTTCCAGCTACAATCCCAGCAGCCATGAAAGGCCGCAGAGAAAATGACATAGTTCTGGTGTGCGTCTTTTGCCTGCCTTTTTGTTCTTTATGAGACTGGAAATGTTGGCAGTCTGCGATAGAAGAAGATTGGAGAAAGTCAATATGACGTTGTGACGTTGTGTGGTCTGTGAGACTTCTTGGTGGTGATTGTTAAGAATTGTGAAGGTACTGAAGTTGGTTGTTGAGAGATGTCCCTTAGCTTGTAACTGTGTGAGAGAAGCTCTATCATGTAACAAAGCTGTCCCTGTGGTTATTCCCTTTGGACTTCTGTTGGTCTACTGTGAAAGGGAAAATGCTAAGAAGTGAAAGCCACACTTCAGCCTTCTTGTATGAGAGATGTAATGACAGTCTGCGACTGGGCACACAGTAATAGAGCGGTTCGTTTGTTCATCTTTGAACAGAGGTTGATATACATAAAGTTGATGTGTTTATGTGTCTGTCTGAGTTCTATGAACTGACAAAAACTTATTTATAAAATTATTTTTGTATTGCTTTCTATTTTTCGAACTTGCATCTTAAGTTCCTGTCCAACATAATTGGAAAAACATGAATCCCTTTAGTTCTAAAAATACTGACCATCATTACGCAAAACAAAAAAGAGAAATACGAAGAGTAACAAATGGATGTACAGAGGAGCAGTTGAAGTTAATATTGAATAGAGGGGTGAAACAAATAATGAAAGACAGAAGAAAGAAAAATGAAAATCGTGTACGTTTAAAGTGTTTTCAATTTTTAGATTAACTCTAAATTAAATGATGAGACTGATAATTTGAAAAAAAAAAAAGTAGATGCTTGTTCTGCAGCCTGATGTAATGAATAGTGCAGGTATCTTTTAGACATCCCAAACTGAACAAGCTTCTCAGTTAATTTTTGTGAAATGTCAAAGTCAGACTTGTTTAGGCAGACCGTGAACAAAACTTCTAAATAAAAAAGAACTTTTTTTAAGGACACAAATGTACAGATTTTCAAGGTATTTTAAATGACACAGGACACATTTGCATGTATTATTTTTGTTTTTATTTCCTTTCAGCTCTCTCTCTCTCTCTCTCTCTCTCTCTCTCTCTCTCTCTCTCTCTCTCTCTCTCTCTCTCTCTCTCTCTCTCTGAGGATGTGAGTTATTGAAGTCAAGGTCTTTCTTTTAGATGGAACATTGATTAAGCAATTGTTTTTTTTTTTTACATCAAGCTATCAATAAGGAAACAATAAATAATCAAATACAACTACAACTGAGATTTAAGAAAATGGAAATAATGAAGTAACGGGAGGGGGGGTAGTGTAAAAGAATAAGTAAGGGAAGAGAAGAGAAAGAAAAAAAAAAACGAAAAAAAATAAAAGCGGAGAGAGAGAGGGGAGCGATTATGCACAATACACACATTGTCAAAAGCACGTTAGGCCCAACGTGCATGTTGTTGATGGTATCCTGGTGTAGGTGAGATTCTGAGGTTGCGTCCTGTATGTTGCTCGAAATGGCTGAAGAAGACGTTGAAGAAACGTTAGTGAGTAGAGCCTGATAAGGGACATCTCGAAGAGACGTTGATGGAATTCTGAAGTGTCCGTCTGTTAGCTGAAGGCGTAAATCCTGTCCAAAAGATTGTGCGGAATCCTCAGAAGGTCTGGCTGTGACCCAGTAATTCCTTCATGTGACCTTAATAACCCAGTATGTACACTTCAGAAAGACGAGAGAACTATGTACTACCCTGTTTCAAAATCAGGATCAGCAAAAAACCCATACAATTTTTACTTGTATGAATCTCTTTCTGTCGTCTTTGATTTTTTAAAGTTTTTTTTTTGACACCTGTCTTGCGTTCTTTGCTGTAGGTTAGTGTTCAGCTCTGATTGTCATATTTCATTTAGCATTTCGGTGTCCCCCGCAGCCAAGTTTTTGTTGTAGATTAGTGTGTTCCGTTCTGATCGCCATATTTCATTAGCATTTCGGTGTCCCCCACAGCCAAGTTTTGCTGTAGATTAGTGTTCCGTTCTGATCGCCATATTTCATTAGCATTTCGGGTGTCCCCCACAGCTTTTCTCTGACAACCAGTCTCCTCCTCCTCCCATGATATAACAACGCCCCTTTTTTAACTTTTTTTTTCTTATCAAAATCGGTGCTTGAAAGCGTTTTTGAGTGTGCACATGTTTGTATATGTGTCTGTTTATACAGTCTTTGAACATATCAGTTTTGTGTTTGTGCGCATTTCTGTATCTGTGTACAACGTGTGTTGAATGTTTTGGTATCTGTGTGTGTGTGTGTGTGTGTGTGTGTGTGTGTGTGTGTTTGTGTGTGTGTGTGTGTGTAAACAAAGCTTGCTCTTATGTCTTAGATGTGTAGAAAGAGGAGGGGGGGGATAAGCCTTCATATCTGCAGTGGTAGATAATTCTGCCTAACTGACAGTATGTGCTTTAGTGTGGGTGAATGGAGAATAATAAATGCTTCTCAAAATGAGAATGTGGTCCCCTCCTTCTTTCTTCTTACAGCAAAGTCAACCAATCCAAATGTTGGGCTGGTGACAAATTCTGTTAGCAACCTGCACGAACGGCTCTTCCCCCATTCCATTATTACGCCTTTAGTCCTAGCCGCAATGAAAAGCCCCAGCGGAAAATGACGTAGTTCTGGTGTTCGTCATTCCCCGCCACTCTCTTGTTTCAAGTTTGGTCCTGTCGTCTGTTTTGTGATGGGAACACTGAGCAATGGAATTATGAGGAGGGGCATTGGGGGAAGTCAAAACGAAGTTCTATAGTCTGGTAGACCTCTAAGAAGAGAAGGTAAAGAATCACTGAGGTGCTGAAGCTGGTTGTTGAAAGACGCCCTCAAACTTTTGACTATGTCAAGGTGAAGCACGTTCGTGAACCAACTCCATTTCTGTGCTCCAACTCATACATCTTCGGTCCTTTGTCAGGGTTTTGTACCTAAAGGCTCAGAAAGAAGGCCCCCAATGCAGTCTTCTTCTGTATGACATGTGGTGATGGCCCTAGGACTGCCCCATCCCCATTTTGAATTAAGGATTTACATAGAGTGGGATCTTAGTATGTGTAGGTTTGTATTCAGTAGACTGACGTAAACGTGATCACGATATGAATCTGTGGCTGACCTCTCGTTTTCATAAAGTGGGATCTCTGTGTGTGTTTTTGTCTGCTTACTATAGCTTAACATAAATCTGATCACAAAAGCTGTTTTGACTGCTTATGTACGGGTTTCGCGAACTTGCATATTCGTTCCTCGCAGGAAATGTGTGTAAGTGTAAATTGGTTCATTATTAAAACTACTGTAGCGCAGATTGTGAAAAAGAAAAAAAGGAAGAGGCCAATGTATGAGAGAAATGGTGGAGTAAGGAATGAACAAAAAGATTGAAGAAATAGAAAGTGCCACTAAAGGCCTCTCTCTCTCTCTCTCTCTCTCTCTTCTCTCTCTCTCTCTCTCTCTCTCTCTCTCTCTCTCTCTCTCTGTCTCTTTTGTGTGTGTATCTACGCATGTGGGTTTGTGGAGAGAGAATGGTGCGGCTGGTTGAGGACAGATCAATTTGTTTTTTTTAGGGTAGGTGACTGGAGCTTAACACTGGCGTATATGTGCATGAATTTGTTGTAAGGTCATTAATCACTGGCCGAAAAAGACGTCAAGAAGAGTCACTGAATGGAGCGTGATGACAGCGATTGATCTGGCGTTGATGGAATTCTGAAGTACATGTCTGTGAGCTGAAGGCATGGATCCTGCCCAGACAGACTGAGATCGATCATCAGACGTCTGGTCTGGCTGTGGTCCAGAAAGTCCTTCAGACGACATCAGTAACGCGGCAGCATTGCTTAGAAAGATGCCAGAGCTTTAGCTTGCCTCTCAAGGCAGCATCAGTAAATGATGCGTGGAATATGGGAGAGAGCACTTAATCCTTCAGACGACATCAGTAACGCAGCAGCACTGCACTGCTTAGAGAGAGATGCCAGAGCTTTAGTTTGCCTCTCAAGACAGCATCAGTAAATGATGCACGGAGTATGGGAGACAGCACTTATTTTTGTGAGCACGTTGCTATGCTTTCCACCCTGAGGTAGCCTCTGAGGATGGTTAGGCTATAAAACAGGCCTTGAAAGGCAAGCTTTCATCATCAGTGGAGTGAAAAACAAGGAAAGGAAAGATGCCAAGTAAGGCTGAATGGAGGGGATGTACGAAGAGATAAAGGGAGGAAGGAAGGGGGTGTAGAGGCAGTGAGTGCAGACTGATCCGTTTTCCATACCCTGCAAGCAGGCGACGTACTTTGGAGCAAGTCATTTTTTCTGATCTGTGTTGTGTGTGTGTGTGTGCGTGCACACTGTGTGGACATTGTGTGTGTGTGTGTGTGTGTGTGTGTGTGTGTGTGTGTGTGTGTGTGTGTGTGTGTGTGTTCATATGTCGTTTTCAAGTTTTCCACATGCTCTTTATGAATGTGTGTGAGCACACATTGTTGCGTATGTGCATGTGTGAGTGTCTGTCTGTCTGTCTGTTTGTCTGTCTGTCTGTGTAAAAGGCAGGCAGACAGATACACAGACAGCATAATACAAGACAGGAGAATTTTTCTCAACTCCACCCCCTCCCCCACCCCCCCCCCCCCCACCCCCCCCCCCCAAAAAAAAAAGATACTTGCCTGTGTTGATGTGTGAGTCGTGTGTGTGTGTGTGTGTGTGTGTGTGTGTGTGTGTTCGAATGCACATATATGTACGCTTACTGAAACAATGATGTCAGTAAATATTCACTGGTCCAGGAAACTTTCCAACAGCGTCTTCTGCCTGGCAACAGTCTGTCAGCCAACAAGTGTAAACAAGGACCTCACCAACCACAGACAGCGACCCAGTTCTGGATGGGCCAGGACTGCTTTCTATCAGTCTGCCTTACGATCAAAGACCTCGACCCCTCCCCCACCTTCCCCCTTCCTTCTCCCGACTGAATCCACCAGACTAACTGTTGAGCGGGCGAGAAATTCTGTTGGCTTCGTGCACACACTCTTCTTCCCCGTCCCTTGCTTACATTCATAATTCCAGAAGAGATGAAAATCCCCAGTGGTAAATGACGCGTTTGGGTGCCCGTCTTTCCCTGCCACTCTCTCATTTCAAGTTTGGTCCCATCATGTGATTGTGATGGGAACGCTGTGCTGTGCACTGGAATTATGAGGATGAGAATAAGGGTAAGTCGGTACTAAGTTCTATATCTGTAGGATCTCTAAGAAGAGAAGATAAAGAATCACCCGGTAAAGAATCGCTGAGGCACTGAAGCTGTTTGTTCAAGGAAGTCCCCCAACTTATGACTATGTCAAGAGACGCACGCCATGTACCAATATTGGTTCTATGTCAGCTAAAAGTGACATCATATTGGTCTCCTGTCTGGCAGGGCTGATTTCTGAAAGGCTTACAAACCAGGACCACAATCCAGTCCTCTTCTGTATGCAGTCTGTGACGTGGCACAGGCCCTAAGGTTTATTTGTTCCTCATCCCTTTGAAGCAAGGACTTACACAGATTTGGGATCTTTCACGTGTGTATGTTTGTATTCAGTAGATTGACAACACATGATCACGACATGATTCGTTGATTTTTTTTTTTCGTTTACATAAAGTGGGATTTCAGTGTGTATGTCTGCATCCTGTAGACTGACAAAAATGTGATCACGAAAGGAGTAAACTGGTTCACCATTGATCTATTTGCACAGATTGTCAAAAGAAAAAAAATATGGGTCCTATACATAAAAGAAATGGTGTGGAAAAGAACGAACAAAATGATGGAAGAGATAAAGATCGTTATCAAAGGCCTCTCTCACCCTGTCTGTCTGTCTGTGTCTGTCTGTCTCTCTCTCTCTCTCTCTCTCTCTCTCTCTCTCTCTCTCTCTCTCTCTCTCTCTCTCTCTGTGTGTGTGTGTGTGTGTGTGTTGTGTGTGTGTGTGTTGTGTGTGTGTGTGTGTATTTCTGTGCCTTGCTTTACTTTGGTCTGTGTCTACGCACATACGTTTGTGTAAAAATAAAACCGAGAGAAGAGAGTATGGTTGGAGCAGAAGTGGACATTATTTTAGGTTGTTTGATCAGTTATTAACAGTGCCTTATATGTACCTGAATTTATCATCGTGTCGTGATCGGCTGGCTCAAAAAGATTCCCAAAAGATCAGTAAATAGTGAGTTGTGAGAATGCATTGTGAAGGGACTACCATAAGCTGAAGGCGTAGATCCTGTCCTGACAGAGATCGATCATCCGAGATTTGTGCTAAGTCCTTCAGACGACGTCAATAAGCCAGCAGCACAGTTTAGAGAGAGGCCAGAGCTGTAGCTTGTCTCTCAAGTCAGCATCAGTTAAATGACACATGGCCTTTGAGAAACAGCACTCATCACTTTGTTAGCACGTTTCTATACTTTCAAGTCTGAAGCTTCTGGGATTTGCTTGGGTCTGTACACATCTCGAATGGTCAGATTTCATCTTCATCACAGTGAAAGCAAAGAAGGGGAACGATGCGATGTAAGAAAAATGGAGCGCGGGTTGGGGGGGGGGGGGGCGGGAAAAGGGAGGTAAGGAAGGGAGGTAAGGTGTGTGTAGTGGCGGTGAGCGCATAGTGTTCTGCTTTCCTTACTTTGCAACTAGTCGAAGCACTGTGGGGCATGTCATTATTTCTGATCTCTGTTGGTGAGCATGTGCGTATATAAAAACGTATTTACACTTTTTTTTTTGGTCATTTCCTTTACATAAGTGTGGGATCTATACGCGTGTCTGTTCACGCTCTGTAGATTGAAACATCATTACTAAACATTTTGTTGACTGCTTATTTAAAAACTATTGTAAAACTTACAATTCAAGTTCATGTATAAAATGTGCAGATGTGTGAATTCTCTCATTACTAAAGATTGATTAGCTCAAATATCAGAAGAAACAAAAGGAGAAGATGAAAATGAAATGAAAACAAGTCCTCAAAAAGAATGAACAAAAGGATGAAATAACTAAAGAATGTCTTGAAATGCTCTCTCTCTCTCTCTCTCTCTCTCTCTCTCCTCTCTCTCTCTCTCTCTCTCTCTCTCTCTCTCTCTCTCTCTCTCTCTCTCTCTCTCTCCGTTTTTTTGTGTGAAAGAAATTATGAAACGAGAGGATGGTAGGGTTAGAAGTGAACCTAAGAATGTGCTTTTTTTAGGTTGAAAGATCAGATCTTGACACTAGCTTATATGTACATTTTTGTCATTAAAGATTAACTGACTCACTGATGACTGCCTGACGAAGATTCAGAAGATACTGAATGGAGCGTGATGAGGGCGATCGACGTTGATGGAATTGTGGTGTGTCAATCTGTGAACTGTTGGCGTAGTTCCTGTCCAGACAGACGGAGATCGACCTTCAGAGGGCTGGTTGTGGAAGGTTAACTCCAGATGACAGCAATAAGCCAGCAGCACAGTTTGGAGAGAGGCCAGAATTTTAGCTGGTCTCTCAAGCCAACGGCAGTAAATGATGCATGGAATATGGGCGACAGCGTTTATCACTTTGTTAGTATGTTATACTTTCAACTCTGAGGTGGCTTTGTTAGTATGTTTACTTTCAACTCTGAGGTTCCGGGGTTGGCTGGACCTTAAACATGTCTGGAATGTCTTTGGGTGAAAGAAGAAGAAAAAGGGCTGGACCTTAAACATGTCTGGAATGTCTTTGGGTAAAAGAAAAAGAAAAAGGGCTGGACCTTAAACATGCTGGAATGTCTTTGGGTAAACAAGGGCTGGACCTTAAACATGTCTGGAATGTCTTTGGGTAAAAGAAGAAGAAAAAGGGGCTGGACCTTAAAATGTCTGGAATGTCTTTGGGTAAAAGAAAAAGAAAAAGGGCTGGACCTTAAACATGTCTGGAATGTCTTTGGGTGAAAGAAGAAGAAAAAGGGCTGGACCTTAAACATGTTTGGAATGTCTTTTGGGTGAAAGAAGAAGAAAAAGGGCTGGACCTTAAAACATGTTTGGAATGTCTTTGGGTGAAAGAAGAAGAAAAAGGGCTGGACCTTAAACATGTTTGGAATGTCTTTGGGTGGTGAAAGAAGAAGAAAAAGGAGACAGGATGGAAAGTTGAGAGATCACGGGGAGAAGGAGGGCGGAAGACTGTTGCGATGAGTGTGAAGGAAGTTTGTTTCCTTTAGCTTTAAAAAAGGAGCACTGTGTAGCGTGGCATTATCTTTCATTTTTGTGTGCATGGTGTGTGTGTGTGTGTGTGTGTGTGTGTGTGTGTGTGTGTGTGTGTGTGTGTGTGTGTGTGTGTGTGTGTGTGTGTGTGAAATAGACAAGCAGACAGAAATATATACTACAGAACACAACATAGGATAGTTCCGCTTGCCCCAAAAAAAAAACCGCTGGCCTGTTATTCTCTGTCTTCCTCTCTTTCTTCTGCCCTCCATAGTGCTTTCATCATCGATGTGGCACGAGACCTGTAGCAACACACATGGCCAAACCACATCCTCCTCCTTTTCGCTATAGCGAGGATGGGCCACTGTGGATCAGCCCTTTTTTCTTTGCTGCAGACAATCCCTTCGTCCTCTATCCATGTGGTCCAGGTTTTTTCTCTGCTGCAGGCTCTTTGAAGCACTTCGTATTGAACGTTAACATTCTGTTTTGAAGTCTGCTGTAAGTCCAGTGTCACATCCCGTGCGGGAGAATACAGTTGAGCAGGTCTGTGCAGAAACAACAGGGCGAGCTGTGAGAGCTTGACTTTACCTTTGCCCCTTCTCTATGCTTTAACAGCTTTCCTTGCTGGACTTGCCTTGTCTCGTGTATGTCCTCTCTCTCTCTCTCTCTCTCTCTCTCTCTCTCTCTCTCTCCTCTCTCTCTCTCTCTCTCTCTCTCTCTCTCTCTCTCTCTCTCTCTCTCTCTCTCTGTGTGTGTGTGTATGTGTGTATGTGTGTGTGTATCGTGTATGTGTGTATCGTGTATGTGTGTTACTGTAGGTGCCTATAGATGTATGTGTGTCAATCTGTGCATGCTTGTTTGAGTGTCTGTGCGTGCACAGACACGTCTGTATGTGCGCGTGTGTGTGTCTGTGTGTACATGTGCCAGTCTGTGTGTGTCTATGTGTTCTAGTGTATGCATTCGTGCTTAACTGAATGATGTGGAAAGTAGCAGCTTGCCCAGAAAACTCTGTAACTACATCTTCCATCCGACAAGCGTCAGTCAGCCCACAAGTGTAAACAAGGACCCCCACCAGTCGCAGACAGTGACCTAGTTGTGGATGGGCCAGGACTGCTTTCTGTCAGTCTGCCTCACGATCAAAGACCTCTCCCCCCTCCCCCACCTTCCTCGTGGCCCCCTCCTTCCTCCTTCTCCTGCCTAAGTCAAGCAGACTTAACGCTGGGCTGACGACAAATTCTGTTAGCAATGTACACACACACACACTTCTTACCCATCCCGTGCTTACAGCTATAATCCTACCAGCACTGAAAAGCCACAGAGGAAGATGACTTAGTGCTGGTGCTCGTCTGTTCCCTGCCGCTCTTATTTCAAGTTTGGTCCTGTCGTCAGTTTGTGATGGGTACACTTTGGGGGAGAGAGTGGTCAATATGAAATTCCGTAGTCTGCGAGATATCTAGAAAGAGGAAGCAAAACATCGTAGAGGCACTGAGGGTGGTGTTGTTGTGAGATGTTCCGTAACGTGTGACTGTGTCAAGTAAATCACCGTCACGTACCAATGTTGTCACTATGTCTTCTCCCTCTCATTCATCGTTTGTCTATTATTTGGCAAGGATGATGTTCCCAAAGGCTGAGAAACAAGAAACCACAGTGCTGTCCATTTCTGTTTGCAGAGCTATAATGACACCACGCGATGGGGCACAGGCCCTAAGACTGTTCGTTCGTTTCACCTCCTGTTTGTAGCAATGATGAGCATAGGGTGGGGTCTGTCTGTCTGTCTGTCTGTCTGTCAGAAAGCAATATATTGACCAAGCAAACCTGATCATGAAAGGACCTTTTGATGATTGAGAAAACAAAACCTGATCGTGATCAGATCTTTCGACTGCTTTCTCTTCAGCATAAAGACGAATGTATGTGTGTGTCTGTCTTCTGAAAATTGACAAAAACGCGATAATGAAAGGTCTTTTCTTTACCGTTTACTCCCAGTTTTTTTCCCATATTTGCATATCATGTGCTTTCAGAAATTGTGCATAACATTATTGAGCACATGATTTTTTTAAAGCAAAAAAAAAAAAAAAAATGTTTGAAAGTAATGGCGATATAAAGAATGAAGGGGAAATACAAGAAGTAAGACGTAAGTCCCATTTAAGGCTCCCCCTCCCTCCCTCCCTTCTCTCTCTCTCTCTCTCTCTCTCTCTCTCTCTCTCTCTCTCTCTCTCTCTCTCTCTCTCTCTCTCTCTCTGTCTATGTATATATATATATATATATATATATATATATATGTGTGTGTGTGTGTGTGTGTGTGTGTGTGTGTGTGTGTGTGTGTGTGTGTGTGTGTATTTGCGCGTGTGCACTTGGCTTTTTGTTTGAAAAGGTGAGAGTAATGAAAAAAAGGAAAATGGTATGGGATTGAATGTGCGTGCTAATTTTGAAACTGATTGATCAGACCTTGACACTGGCTTATCTGTGCATGAATTGTTTTGATGGATCATGAATGCCTGCTGGAGAAGACGCCAAAAGGCGACAGTGAATGGAACGTGATGCAGATGATCCATCAGAGACGTCGATTGAATTATGAAGTGTTCCTCTGTGAGCTAGAGGCGTAGATCCTGTCCAGACAGACGGAGATCGATCGTCAAGAGGTCTGGCCTTGAACGGTTAATTCCTTCAGACGACAGCAAAATAACTCAGCAGCACAGTTTCGAGAGCTGCCAGAGCTTTGGCTTGTCTCTCAAGCTAGCATCAGTAAATGATTCATGGGGTATGGGAGACAGCACTTTACCACTTTGTTAGCACGATGCCATACTTTCCACCTTGAGGTGGCCCTCCTGGATGGCTTGGCTGGCATGATTTAATCAGACGGACAGCAACGTGCTCCCTACAGGATTTTTGGCTGCTTTCTCATTTACACAAAGTGGGATCTATATGCTGATGTGTCCCTGTTCTGTAGACTGACAAACACGTGATCACAAAACTTTTCTTATTGAATGCTTACTTATTTACTTTTCACAAACTTGCAATGTCGTCTGTGCATGAAATGTGCATTGGTGCATTGCTAAAGATTTAGCTGAGAATGTCAAAACAAAACAAACGAAGAAAAATGGATAATGAAGAAATGACGTCATTGTGAAGAATGAACAAAACGATAAAAGGATCAATATCGTTAAATGCTCTCTCTCTCTCTCTCTCTCTCTCTCTCTCTCTCTCTCTCTCTCTCTCTCTCTCTCTCTGTCTGTCTCTTTGTGTACCTTTGCATATGTGTTCATTTCTGATTGTGTGAAGAGAGAATGAGAGAACAGAGAACGGTTGTGACAGGAAGTGGACCTACGTGTGTGCTTATTTACAGATTAACTAATCCCATCTTGACACTAGCTTATATGTACATGTTTTTTTTTTTTTTTTTTCTCAATTATTAATGGCAGACTGAAGAAGACCCCAAACACCTTTAGTGAATGGACGTGATGAGGGCGATCGATCCACTGACGCTGATGGAATTGTGATGTGTCAGTGTGTGAACTGTTGGCGTAATTCCTGTCCAGACAGACGGAGATCGACCTTCAGAGGCCTGGTTGTGTTGAACGTTAGCTCCTTCAGATGACAGCAATAAACCTGCAGCAGCACAGTTTAGAGAAAGGCCAGAGCTGTAACTGGTCTCTCAAGCCAACGTTAGTAAATGATGCATGGAGTATAGGACACAGCACGTATCGCTTTGTTAGCACGTTGTTATACTTTCTGTTCTGGGGCGGCCTCTGGGGCTGGATCGGCTGTAAAAAATGTCGTGGATGGCTTGATTTTGTCTTTGTTGGGGGGAAAACCGAGGGGAAAATCTGCCACAGAAGGTAAGGTTTGAGAGGGGCGGGGAAGGGGGGGGGGGGGCGCTCCTAAGGATGGGACGAGAGTGGGGGACAGGGTGATGAGTAGGGAAGGGAATCTGCTTCCTTTACTGTGCATGCAGGTGAAGCAGAGTTGAGCGGGTTTGTTATTTATGCTCTCTCTCTCTCTTCTTTCTCTCTCTCTCTCTCTCTCTCTCTCTCTCTCTCTCTCTCTCTCTCTCTCTCTCTCTGCTCTCCCTGTGGTTGCAGCTCTGTCTGACTCTCATCTACAGACTCTCTGTCTCTATCTCTCTCTCTGAGGATGTTTGGCCATGTGCACAGACATATCGTACATTTGTGTGTATGTCTGTGAGGGGTTAAGGTGTGTGCAATGCATTCGTACGTTTGCTTGTGTGTGTGTGTGTGTGAGTGTTGCGTGTGTGTGTATTCGTGTGGTGTGTGCTTTGTGTGTGTGTGTGTGAGTGTGTGTGTGTGTGTGTGTGTGTGTGTGTGTGTGTGTTATGTGTGTGTGTGTGTGTGTGTGTGTGTGTTCAGTTGCTTTTATTTGTAATTATTCTAAGGATGAGTGAAGTCAGTAAGTGTTAAGTCTCAGGAAACTGTCCAGCAACAGTCTGTCAGCCAACAAAGTGTACACAGGGCTCCCACCAGCCACGGACAGTATTGGTTCTGAATGGAATGGAACAGGACTTCTTTCAGCCTCTCTCACAGTCCAAGACCTCATCCTCCTCTTCTTCACCTTCGTTGTGGCCCCCCCCTCTCCCCCCCCCCCCCCCCCCCCCCCCACCTCCTCCTGACTAAGTCAACCAAGCTGGCGACACATTCTGTCAGCAATGTCCACACACACAAGCTTCTTCCCCATCCCATGTCTACAGCTTTAATCCTATCAGCACTGAAAAGCCCCAGAAGAAGAAAATGACGTAGTACTGGTGGTCATCTGTTCCCTGCCGCTCTTTGCTTTTGGAGTTGGGTCCTTTCCTCTATTTGTGATGGGGGCACTGCGCAATGGAATGATGAGGAAGAGGTTTGAGGGAAGCCAGCAAGACGTTATAGTCAGTCAGACTTCTAGGTAGAGGGAGTAGAGAATGGTAGAGGGACTAAAGCTGGTTGTTGAAAGATGGTGTCCCCTAACTTGTGACTATGTCAAGAGAAGCACCGTCATGTGCCAATGTTGTCTGTATGTCTTCCCCCCCCCCCCCCCCCTCCCCCCACCTCTTCTCCCTCCTCTCGTTCGTCATCGACCACTTCTCTGTCGTGGCCGATGTACCTAAAAGCTCAGGGAGAAAACGAGTCTTAAAAAGTTTGTGTAATAAATCTGCCAAACATGAAGAAACGAATCACAAGACAAAACACGACGCGTTCCGACCTCTTAGGTCTTCTTCAGGAAAGAACAACAAACACTCGCGACAAAAAAAAAAAAAAAAAAAAAAAAAAAAGAGCAATCACTTATCTGGGCGAATCTTCTTAAGATTTGTTTAGATTTCCGCTATTACAGTTGCATCACTTTGCGACTTACTCGAAAACAAGGACCACAATGCTGTCCTAGACTGTGTCAACATCCTGCCGTGGGTTACCACAATGCTGTCCTAGGACTGTGTAACATCCTGCTGTGGGTTACCACAATGCTGTCCTAGACTGTGTAACATCCTGACGTGGGTTACCACAATGCTGTCCTAGACTGTGTAACATCCTGCCGTGGGTTACCACAATGCTGTCCTAGACTGTGTGTAAACCTCCTGCCGTGGTTACCACAATGCTGTCCTAGACTGTGTAACATCCTGACGTGGGTTACCACAATGCTGTCCTAGACTGTGTAACATTCTGCCGTGGGTTACCCACAATGCTGTCGTAGGCTGTGTTAACATCCTGCCGTGCCGGGGTTACCACAATGCTGTCCTAGACTGTGTTAACATCCTGCCGTGGGTTACCACAATGCTGCCGTGGGTTACCACAATGCTGTCCTAGGCTGTGTTAACGTGGGGTTATCCTGCTGTCCTGGGGTACCACAATGCTGTCCTAGACTGTGTTAACATCCTGCCGTGGGTTACCACAATGCTGCCCTAAGACTGTGTTAATATCCTGCCATGGGTTGCCACAATGCTGTCCTAGACTGTGTTAACATCCTGCCGTGGGTTACCACAATGCTGTCCTAGACTGTGTTAACATCCTGCCGAGGGTTACCACAATGCTGTCCTAGGCTGTGTTAACATCCTGCTGTGGGTTACCACAATGCTGTCCTAGGTTGTGTCAACGTCCTCCTGTGGGTTACCTCAGTGCTGCCCTAGACTGTGTTAACATCCTGCTGTGGGTTACCACAATGCTGTTCTAGGCTGTGTTAACATCCTGCTGTGGGTTACCTCAGTGCTGCCCTAGGCTGTGTTAACATCCTGCTGTGGGTTACCACAATGCTGTCCTAGGCTGTGTTAACATCCTGCTGTGGGTTACCACAATTCTGTCCTAGACTGTGTAACATCCTGCCGTGGGTTACCACAATGCTGTCCTAGGCTGTGTAACATCCTGCTGTGGGTTACCACAATGCTGTCCTAGGCTGTGTTAACATCTGCTGTGGGCTACCACAATGCTGTCCTAGGCTGTGTAACATCCTGCTGTGGGCTACCACAATTCTGTCCTAGACTGTTTAACATCCTGCTGTTGGTTTACCACATGCTGTCCTAGACTGTGTTAACATCCTGCTTTGGGTTACCACAATGCTGTCCTAGGCTGCTGTGTAACATCCTGCTTTGGGTTACCACGATGCTGTCCTAGGACTGTGTAACATCCTGCTGTGGGTTACCACAATGCTGTCCTAAGACTGTGTAACATCCTGCTGTGGGTTACCACAATGCTGTCCTAAGATTGTGTAACATCCTGCTGTGGGTTACCACAATGCTGTCCTAGACTGTGTTAACATCCTGCTGTGGGTTACCACAATGCTGTCCTAGACTGTGTTAACATCCTGCTGTGGATTACCACAATGCTGTCCTAGACGGTGTAACATCCTGCTGTGGGCTACCACAATGCTGTCCTAGGCTGTGTAACATCCTGCCGTGGGTTACGGGCCCCAAGAGCGTGTGTTTGTTCCATCTCCCTTCTGAAACGAGGAATTATATAGACTGAGTTCTGTCTGTCTGCATTCTGCAGACTGACAAAAGTGTATACACAAAAGGATTTTTTTTTAGACCGCCTTCACATTACCTACAGTAGAATCTGTGCGTATCAGTCCCTGTAATGGAGACTGTCAAATACGTGATCACTAAACGTTTTGTTGACTTAGTTGCAAAGTGGGGCGACCGCAGGCGAAAATCTAAACAAATTTTAAATGTAATTAATAGCGAACCGCCAAGAAAACGTAGACAAACGAATCACAAGATAAAACACGACGCGTTTCGACCTCTTGGGTCTTCTTTAGGCAAAATACAAAACGCTCAGGACAACAAAAATTGAACGAGCAGAAGCGAATGAGAAAAGAAAGAATGATGGTGTTGGAGGTGGACCTGAACAGGTGCTTGTTTTGTAGTTAAAAGATCAGATCTTGCCATTGGTTTGAATGTACATGATTTTTGTTGTTGTTGTTGTTGTTGCTGCTGCTGGGTCATTAATGGCTATGGAGTTATTGGGGGTAAGCGAAGAAGGGGAAGAGGCGACGTTTACTGACTTGAGCCTTTAACGAAATCATAAACGATAGTGAATGCTGATGTAACAGCTTTTTTTTTTTTTTTATTTCAAACAGGCGATTCATTTCCGAATTGAACACTGTCCAAGTAGTGATCCTAGGTAGTCATCCGACAAAGGGCAAACTGAAAGATGGTCGACACTTCTGGAGTTTTACATTGCCTAGAGTTATTGCGACTCTGTGTGCGTGCGTGCGTGCGTGCGTGCGTGCGTGCGTGTGTGTGTGTGTGCGTGTGTGTGTGTGTGTGTGTGTGTGTGTGTGTGTGTGTGTGTGTGTCTGTCTGTCTGTCTGTCTGTCTGTGTGTGTGTGTGTGTGTGTGTGTGTGTGTGTGTGTGTGTGTATGCACGCGCGCTTGTGTGTGTTGTGTCTGTCTGTGCCCATGACTATGTGTGTACATTTGCACATGCGCGCCCATGTGTGTGTGACGCATGCGTGCATGTGCATGTGTATTTGTGCGCGTGTTTAAGAGAGAGGAGAGAGAGAAAGCGGCCGTGCCAGTTTTTGTGAATTATGTACCTAACTCCTACACTCACGTTTCTTTTCCTGTGCAGTCCTATCTGGAGCAAGGTCTGGGTGACGGTGACGTACGGGGTCACGTGATAGCCTGGTGGACTTCCTGCACGTGGACAATCTTGTTCAAGGTCATATACTGGCCGCCAGGGGGCTTCCGTCGAGAAGGGCCATATAGCGGTACGTGCATGTGTGCAGGTGGTGACGGGGTGGGTTGAGGAGTGGGGGGGGGGGGGGGGGGGGGTGTCAGGAGTGGAGGACCAATACCTACGAAGTAGTGTTCACTTTCAGTTCATTATGGTTTACATAATGTTTTTTTTTTGTCCCAGAACCAACTCCAGTCCATTAGAATCTCCATTTTTGCAACGAAGAAACCAGACTTGTTTGAAAGGTAGGATAAAACCTTCAGCGAGGATAAAACGTTCAAGGGACTTTCGCTATGGAATAAACCACAATCACAGACGATTTGATGATATAGCAGCAGTATAGTCTATACGCAACAGCACTCACATGCACCTTAATGCCAGCAGAATTACGTTGCTAATCGAGACAACACGCAGAAAGTGGTTGATGTGGTCACATGTTTCGAAATTCGCCTCACTCTTCAAACAGAAGAAAAAAAACACGCTCGTAGACAATGAGAAAAACACGCTCTTAGACAATACTGCCATAACAGCTACTGTTCAAATGTCAACATTTAACTAAATGAAAAAAAAAAGCGTCCTTTCCTCTCTTTGATCCCCAATTCCTGATCATTTTATCTCTGAAAATGAGAATGTCAGCCATTTATTGACGCCAAAGTCTTTTGCAGAGTGTAAATGCTAGAAACGCATTCATCGATCTGCTAGCGCGAGACTACATTGCCAGGCCTCCTCAACATCTCATTGCTATTTTAACATGTTAAATATGTCTGTATGAAATGAGCACGGAGCAGGGTCATCAAACTTGTGTCAAGAAGGAGGTACTCTTCATCGCTTTTGTTATTCACAGTTCTGTGTACAAGTGAATCAGACTGGAGCACGTCCTGGTGCCAGGTCCAGTTATAGAGTTTCACCCAGTGGAGACTCTGATGCTGACAGTAAAACCCACCGCTTTGAGTTTTCCCTTTGGAAAGCCTGGCTGGAGTGCGTTAGTGGAATTGGAGAATCAGCCAGGTTAGAGTGTGTAAAGAGCTCGTTTTCGTATGAGAGCAGTCCGTTTTCTGTGGATTAGAGAACGTAAATGGTGATTTGTTGTCCATCTCTGCACCAGTTAACTGTGAGAATACAACTTGCGTTATAAACCTTGCATTGAGAAATGTTATCCACATTTTCAGATCGGCCAAAGTACTGCTAGTCTTTAAATCTGGCCGTCCTTTAAAAGTATAGACCAAAACCTCATTTCCCTTGGCTAAACCTCTCAAGGATTAAAAAAAACATTTTACAGAAAACTTCTTTCACAAAACATTATGCGTGATGTTGTACAATCCTAATGAATCTTTCCCTATCACACAGTAGTAGTACAGTAATTGTTAACTATCAAGAATGATTAAATATTTTTGGATTTACGAAAGCCTTTGATGTTGTTGATCGTTATCTTCTCTCTTTTTTTTACTCTCAGAATCTTACAATGTTAGATCATCCTTTTTGACTCACAGAAAACGAATAGTTCGTTAAACCTTCCATATACTGCTTCATGCGATTCACTTTTTGAGTTTCCCAGGGTTTGGTCTTAAGTCCACTTTGATTTACAAATTAGTTGAATGATCGTCTTGTGTACATCTCATTCTTCTGTTGTAAGCTGTTGGATTACAATGTCATCCATAGCAAACATAGAAATCTGAAATTAGTTTTGCTCTGCCGTACTGAATGATGTTGATAAATATGTTCATTACACAGAAATTAATCAGGCAGCTTTTTGCCTTCAAAAATCTAAACCGACAATGGTTGCAAGATAAAGCATGCTGTGACTGAAGGTAAATAAAAGGAGTTGAAGCTAAGCTTAAGATTTCGGGAAAAAGTCATTTTCATACGTACACGGTTTACATTGACTATATTTATCTTCGTCAAATTAGATCTGTGAAATACTTAAAGGTCAGCTGAATCGTATGCTACAGTATGTCTTGAAATTCTCTTCCTATATACACATACATATAAGCAAATGTTCGTTTTGTCTCGCCAGGAATTCGGTCTCTCTCTCTCTCTCTCTCTCTCTCTCTCTCTCTCTCTCTCTCTCTCTCCTCTCTCTCTCTCTCTCTCTCTCTCTCTCTCTCTCTCTCTCTCTCTCTCTCTCTCTCTCTCTCTCTCTCTCTCCAGACGTCCCTCCCTCCTCTCCCTCTCTCAGACAGACGTTCAGCCAGTCCTGGCGCGTTAATGAAAACAGCCTGTGTGACGTGATGGTCTCAGCTGCGCCTGCTTTCTTTCTCAACGGATCGATCCCCCTCGCTTCCTTTCCTGGCCTTTTGGGGGCTCCCCTTTCCCCTTTTGCCTGCCCCCAGTTCCCCAGGAACAAACGGTGCCGCCTTCACCTGCTCTGAGGCGTTCTTTTTAAATCGAAGTCTTCTCCTGCTATCAGTGACACTCCTGGGCAAAAAATGGGTAGGGTCCCTGCTGGGCAACGTATTTAGGCTTAGGACACGAAAGATTGCCAGCTCCCTGGTTCGATCCTCGGTAGTAGTAGTAGTAGTAGTAGTAGTAGTAGTAGTAGTAGTAGTAGTAGTAGTAGTAGTAGTGGTGGTGGTGGTGGTGGTGGTAGTAGTAGTAGTAGTGGTGGTAGTAGTAGTAGTAGTGTGTGTGTGTGTGCGCGCGTGTGTTTGTGTGCGTGTGTGTGTTTGTGTCGTGTGTGTGTGTGTGTGTGTGTGTGTGTGTTGTTGTCCCTTCTCCACTCGGTGGTCTGAGAGCGAGGCTTTTTTTTGACGAGAAGGTAACAGCGAGGTCACAGTCATGACAGTCTGCGGATGTGCACATGTAAAAGAGTCTAAGGCATCATGGATTTGTTCCTAGGCAACATAATGAAGAACGAAAAACACCTTGACAAGTAAACCAAAACCAAAGTGAGGGAGTGTGATAATGTGTGTATGCGCGGGGAGGGGAGGTGGGGGTGAAGGGTGAGGAAGTAGAAGAGGAGGTAGGACCATTGGGGGGCAAGGTAACGGTAATCCATAATGACTTACGATAGTGACAAAGTTTCCCCGTGTATTTGTCTTCTGACAAGAAAGAAATGCAATAAAATGCACTACAATGTAAAGCAATGCAAAAGACTACAATACACATCTAAAAAAAAAAAAAAAAAAGAAAGAAAGAAAGAAAAAGAAAAACGGCACCAATGTTGCACAACTGCAGTGTCTCCTTCGGTGGGTTAGCTCCCGGCGACTTTATATTGATTTGCTTCCCGTGGGTTGCTGGTGCTGAGGATGATTGTCTGGGTGTGGCTGTGTGGTATGGGTGGTGGGAGTGAGCGGACTGGGAGCAGAGCTGCTGAGGAGGAAGGGACAGTATATAAAAAAAAAAAATGACACAAAAAATGCAACGTAATAATTCAACACGATACAACATAGCACAATATAACACAGCACCGCACAATACAACACAATATAATACAGCACAAACACACTACAGCATAGCACAATACAACACAATATAACAGCACAATACAACATAGCACAATATAACACAGCACAGCACAATACACATAGCACAATACAACACAATAGAACACAGCACAACGCAATGCAACATAGCATAGTACAACACAATATAACACAGCACAACACAATATAACATAGCACAATACAACACAATATAACAGTACAACACAATACAACATAACAAAGCGCAACACAATATAACAGCACAACATAATACAACATAGCACAATACAGCACAAAATAACACAGCACAACATAACACAAATCACACATAGCACAAATACAACACAACAGAAACACAGCACAACACAACATAGTATTATATACAACACAATATGATACAACATAATGCGATATAACACAGTACAACACAATATGATACAACATAATGCGGTATAACACAGTACAATACAATATAACATACACAACCGCAACAGAATGGTACTGCATGCAAACACAATACATTGAATACAGCACAACACAACACGCCTCAGCACAGCACAATACATCACAACACTCTACAGCACAACACAGTGTAACACAACGCTCCACAGCACACACACAGTGCAGTACAACACATTGCAGCACAACACATGTGCAGTACAACACAACACCTTACATCACAACACAGTGCAGTACAACACAACACAACACTCTACATCTCAACACAGTGCAGTACAACACAACACACACACACCACTCTACATCTCAACACAGTGCAGTACACACACACAACACACACCACTCTACATCTCAACACAGTGCAGTATATAACACAACACAACTCTGTATAGCACAACACAGTGCAGTACAACACAACACAACACTCTACAGCACAACACAGTTCAGTACAAACACAGCACAACACAACACTCTACAGCACAACACAGTGCAGTACAACACAGCACAATACTCTGCAGCACAACACAGTGCAGTACAACACAGCACAACACAACACAACACTCTACGTCTCAACACAGTACAGTACAACACGACACAAAACTGTACATCACAACACAGTGCGGTACGACACAGTGCAGTACAAACACAGCACAATACATCATAACACTCTACATCACAACACAGTGCAGTACGACACAGTGCAGTTCAACACAACACAACACAACACTCTACATCACAACACAGTGCAGTACAACACACAATGCAGTGTAACACAGTGCAGTACAACACAGTGCAGTACAACACAGTGCAGCACAACACAGTGCAGTACAACACAACACTACAGCACAACACAGTGCAGTACAACACAACACACACACTCTAAATCACAACACAGTGCGCTACAACACAAACCTACGACACAACCCAGTGCAGTACAACACACACAACACACACAACGCTTTACATCTCAACGCAGTGCTGCACAACACAACACAGCTCTACAGCTCAACACAGTGCGGGTACAACACAACACAACACTCTACAGCACAACACAGTGCAGTACAACACAGCACAACTCAAAACTCTACATCTCAACACGGTGCGGCACAACACAACACAACACTCTACATCACAACACACTGCAGTACAACACAACACAACATCCTATATCACAACACAGTGCAGCACAACACAGTGCAGTACAAAACAACACAAAACTCTACATCACAGCACAGTGCAGTACAACACAAGCACAACACTCTACATCACAACACAGTGCAATACAACACAACACAACACTCTGCAGTACAACACAGTGCAGTACAGCACAACCCACACAACACTGTACATCACAACACAGTGCAGTACAACACAACACAACACTCTACAACACAACACAACACAGTGCAGTACAACACAACACACACACAACACTCTACATCACAACACAGTGCAGTACAACACACAACACAACACAACACACTCACACACAACAAACACAGTGCAGTACAACACAATACTCTACAGCACAACACAGTGCACTACAACACAACAAAAGACACTCACTGTACAGCACAACACAGTGCAGTACAACACAGCTCAACACAACACTCGACATCGGAACAACACAACACAACACACCCACAGCACAACACTCTACATCACAACACAGTGCAGCACAACACAAACACAACACCCCGCAGCACAACACAATGCAGTACAACCCAGTGCAGCAGACAACACAACACTCCACATCACAGCATAGTGCAACGCAGTGCAACGCAAACACAATACAACGTTAACGCGCTACTACAGCACACCACAAAGCAGTACAACACAACACAGCACTCTACAGCACACAAAACAGTGCAGTACAGCACAACACAACACTCCACAGCACAACACAGTGCAGTACAACACAGTGCAGCACAACACAGTGCAGTACAAACACAACACAACACAACACAACACTGCAGCACAACACAGTGCAGCACAACACAGTGCAGCACAACACAGTGCAGTACACACACAACACAACACTCTGCAGCACAACACAGTGCAGTACAACGCAACAGCACAACACAACACAACACAACACAACACAATGCTCTACAGCTCAAAACAGTGCAGTTCAACACAACACAGCACAAAACAACACAACACTCTACATCTTAACACAGTGCTGTACAACACAACACAACACTCTACAGCACACACACGGTGCAGTACAGTACAAGTACAAACAACACAACACTCACATCACAACACAGTGCAGTACAACACAGTGCAGCACAATACAGTGCATACAACACAACACAACACTCTACATCTCAACACAGTGCAGTACAACAACACAAAACTCTACAGCACAACACGGTGCAGTACACAACAACAACACTCTACATCACAACACAGTGCAGTACAACACAGTGCAGCACAATACAGTGCAATACAACACAACACAGCACTCTACATCTCAACACAGTGCAGTACACACACACACACAGCACAACTCTACAGCACAACACAGAGCAGTACAACACAACACAACACTCTACAACACATTGCGGTACAACACAACACAACACTCTACGTCACATCACAGTGCACTACAGCACAGTGCAGCACAACAGTGCAGTACAACAAAACACACACTGCTCTACACCACAACAGAGTG